>JAHDVE020009813.1:0-47014 GCA_022606495.2 Halesus radiatus | reverse complement strand
TGAAACGTTGCTTGAAATGGCTTTTAGCCGTGTTTGGCGACCAGATCTGAATAGTCAGGTATTTCCCCTCCTTACTATTCCCCTTCTCCTTCTCCTCCCCTCTATCATCAGCCTCACAACATTCCCCAATTGGGGATGCCATAATCTCACTGGCTCCAGACGGTTGGGAGCAGTTGGGACTTTTGTGCGGTAGACATAAAAAAAAAACATATTGACAGCATGTATATATAAAATGGTACGTTAATAAAATTTACAAATTGTATATATGTAAATACGAGTATATGTATATAATATGATGATGACAAATTAACAAGTCCTAGGGCAACATTTTTTATGATAGGAAACAGAGCAAATTTAAGAATTCATTGTAAACTTTTTCAGACATAGATATATTATGTTCAACTGCACGGAATACAAATACAAAAATACTATTATTGTCTAGACTCTAGAGTATAAGTATTTGTGAGTGTGAGGTGTATTTTATATATTCGCCTCTGTTGATAATTATTTGGAATGGTACTTACACGATGTTATTGCTGAATTTGTTCGTGAGACAAATTAAATATTTAGTTGTTGTATTTCGTGAAAGTTATCTATTTTATCTATGTACATACTGTGACGTGTTTTGTACCTGTGTCACTATTTTATTTTGAATTTTTATAACAAATATGTAAAAGCCCATATAGGGCGTATATAATATAATAAATAAATAATCTATACACTTACATTTAGTAGGTATAACTTTTATATTATATTACCTTTTGGAACGGACGGCGAAATACTGCTTCTATCACAATACTCCCCTGAAGAGTCGTGGCTAACTCAGTGGCAGATCTCGGACGTGAAAAACAAGCACCTTGTTGTAGACCTTAGTATTGAATTGCCAGGGTTCTCTCTCCCTCGTAAGACGTGGTCCTCATTAAACCGTATCCGGTGCAGTCACAGCCATTGTGCGTATATGATGCATAAATGGGGCCTAAAGAATTCTGAATTTTGTGGAATGTAGGAATGTGGAAATATTCAAACAACAGACAGAACACATCGAAGAAGAATGTCCCCTTCATCATCTTCCCTATGGCACATCGAGTGATTTCCGATGCCGTCGAGTGGCTTAATAACCTCAGCATTATGACCCACTATGACCTTCACCAACTCTTTAAACGTATTAATTATATATTTAATTTACGCTTTGCAAATAATACCGAATTCTTAAAATTTCATAACTTCATCACGCTTCAAACGCGACGCTTAATATTGGATCAAATCTTGTTATCTAAAATTATAAATAATGGCCTGGACTCGCCAGAGCTCATTATCTTTATAAACATTCACATACCGTCAAGAGCAACCCGACAAACCGATTTTTTTACTTGCCCGCACGCAAGACCAATCTTAGGATAAATTCTCCAATTCCCCGTATTTGTGCGCAATTAAACGCACAATTTCACAAAATCGACATTCTATTCAATACCCTTTCAAAATATCGAACCGAAGTAATTCGTACGACCACACATTGATGCACGAGTATAAAATGTATCGAGAGGATCTCCTGTCCCGATCCTATCTTCCTCTTCCCCATTCCTTCTTTTTTTGTTTTTTCTTTATCTTGTTAGTTTCATAAAGAAAACATCCGTATTTAACCACTGTTAGCACAAGAAACTTTGTTGGTTTACCTTTTTTGAACTTGCTTTGTATATATATTCGTATTAAAAGCTGTTTGTTTCTTACATATAAATAAAAACTCTCGCCCTCCACCACACGCAAAAGAACTTGATATAGGAGTAAATCATCGTAATAGTATATTTATATTTAAAAAGGAAAAGTAAAAAGAAAACGGGAAAAAACAATAGTATACCATCAATATAAATCATTTGTATCTAATATCAACTTTCTTAGATTTAAATACTTATTTTAATTAAATATGTAAATAAAACGCTTCCGACAAGTATATTCATATTTGTATTATCATTTAGGTAATTATATATTTGTATCATTATAACGGATTCACAATGTGTTACAGTGTCCATGAAAATGCATCATTATCAATGGCGTGCATTGCTCTATAGCCAAAGGTAGGCTGTGTGATAGTTTTTCATGTTCGGGTATGAATTGTACATTACATATTTGAAAATTGTTAGTTTATTATCATCTAATAAACTCCAACTGAATAAATTAGCGTACCTACCAAATTCGTGGAAAAATGCATTTTGATAATAAAATCTTTTATTTTATTTTTATTGTTTGTTTTTTTTTTTTAGGTTAGGCACAGCTTTTCAGTGCACGCCACTGATTATTATTATATGTATTATATCTACAATGTAACGTTTCTCCGTTCGACAACAATTGCGGTATAATTTTATATTATTCGCTCCGGAACTATAGTGCCTTGTTTGGTTAAGCGCAAAATGGATATTTAGATGTGTAAGCATTTCGAAATGATCTTCTACGCTTAGAGGCTTGTATATTAGATTTACTGTTATTTGTAACGGTCTTATATTTAAAGTGATCTCTGTGAAATATTTGTATTTGTTTACACATTTTATCTGCGACGTAAATTATCAAAAATCTTGTAAAGACGTCGTTAGAAATAAAAATCATAATCTTAAAACATTTTTAATTTTACATAGTTTGTACCTTACATAAAGTATAGGGTTATTCAAAGTTATGAACTCAATTTCGCCCATTCTCCTCTGATACACGCGGTCGGCCCGTTTTTCTTTACAGTGACATTTAGTTTGCTCAAATCGGTGATAGTAATGAGTAATGACAAATGTTCTTGTTGGAGGTTCAATGTTAAAATTGGGATGAAAGGTACGCTGTACTACAGTTGTAGAAAACTTTGTGCTTCATAGTAGCCATTTTACTCACAACGGATGCGAAATGGCTGCTTGGCGGCGCGAGAGCGCTAGCGGTCGTTTGTGCAACTACGAGCGATCTACCGTTCATATTCGAAACTTTCGGACCTCCTCTTTCAAATGATATGCTATGCATTCACATATAGCGTATACTTCAGGAAATAGAGCGGTACGAAATTGATTTCACCATTTTTGAATAACCCTTACCTAATCGTACAAAACCATATCACTGAATTCATAATAATAATAATAATAATAATAAATGTTTATTCCGGTATGTGGGGAGGTTAGTGCAGTCCCACACATTCCATATTAAATATACATGCAATAGTTATAAAAAATATACAAAATATGTACAAGAGTTTAAAAAAAAAAGTAAAATAATTATAAGACAGTAGTATAAGGTGATATCACACATAAAACAAAAATAAAAAATAAAAAAATAAGAATTTAACTAAATAAGATTAAAATAACTCCTTTAAGGTGCTGCGGCATTTATATTGTGAGGGGCCAATATATTTGTCCAGTATGCGTCGATGCTGGAGGCTGGACTGAGGCGGGCTTCCATGATGAGGATATTCCTGGAGCTGTTTATTCTTTCCCTCATTCCAGCCACCCTGGATCTTATAAGGGCTGCAAAACCGGAAACTCGCCCCTCCGTGAACATACTGGAAGCGCTGCAGTATCTGAGGAGGCCAAACATTATGCGGAAGGCGTTATTATACTGTACACGAAGTCTTTCCATACTACTCTTTTTGTAGTTTGCCCAGAGTTCGCAGGTGTACAACGTTTCGCAGAAGGCAAGGAATAGAGTCCTTTTCACAGCGGTACTACAAAGACGAAATCTTGTACTGAGCATATTCGATTTTACGCTGAGAGCTCGTCTTTGCCTATCAATGTCATCATCATCCATCAGAGTACTGGTGATTATGTGTCCTAGGTATTTGGTTTCTTCAGTCACCTTCGGGATCACACCGTTCAGGGTAGCTGCAGGAATACTAGTCGAGCCTTGTCTATATCTTATGACCAACAGAGCTGTTTTATTGGGGTCATAAGACATGTTTGTTTCTTCAGCAAAACTCTTCGCAGATCTTCAGGAGAATGCGCAGCCCTCTTATAGACGGTGCCATAAGAGGATAGAAAAATTATTTTCATGAACTCACAGCACGGTGTAATTCATCTAACATATTATTGGTTAACGACTTACCCGCTAAAGTGCTGTATTTTTTTTAACATTTTGATTTAAGTTCTGTATGTTGACAAAATATGTGGTTTGTTTTTGGAATTATAAAACCTAATAATTATTCAATTATCTTATTTCAACACCATCAGTTCATGAATAACTAAAGCTTTAATGCCGGCAAACACTTTTATTATTTTCATACTTCAACCCTTGAATGTCAAACATGACGGCCCCATTTGTCCCATTTCTTGTTCTTATCGGGTGATTTCACCTGTTCTTATCCATTAAGTGTAGAGACGGCTGCAGCAGTACCTACTTGACATCTCGGATGCGTCTTGTTTATTCACACTCGCCCGCTTGGGAGGAAATACAACACTCGTTAGTCGGGCACGTGAGAACTTCACGGCAATTTCACCCGTGAGTGGCCCGTTTATTTGTTCTTTAGCACAAGACAAATAATATAACACGGTATTAGAACGACGAATGCATGGTTACCCAGCGCTCTCACTTAAAACTATACAAAAAATTCTTATTGTTGGGAATTTGGTAGGTACCCATTGCTTAATAAGGACTAGGTAATTCTATTATTTATGAGAAAACTGCATCCAATATTAACATTTTGAACCTGCTAACTAACTTAATTGCGGTGATCTTTATTTTTCTTTACTCTAGTAAGTACCTGTCATTATTATTTAAGTTTTTATCTACGTAATTATTTTCGTAACATGCTATCGGAAATTAGATTTTTTTTAATGGTTACAATCTTACTTTTTTAGTTAATTTTACAACAGAAAAAAAACAATTCAAAAAGTCCCGATAAACTACTTTTTTGTGTTTGTCTAACAGGAGCTTGTTATTTAAAACATAAAATTTACAGACTAGGTTACAAAATATGTAAAAAAAAAAACATTAAAAAAAACAATATGTAAATAAAAACATAAAAACCATATGTAACAAGCTTAAAACATAAATATTTATAAAGAATACTATTCTAAACTATTTCTGCAAAAATATATTAAAAAAAATGAACAAAATGAAAACATAAACGAAAGCAATAAATCATAATTAAAATAATATTTCCTTATTTATAATACAAATAGCTTCTTTCAGCTAGTCAAGTTTTCAATGTGTTTATTAATGGTTTAGTTTTAATACAGTTTTTTTTTATTTCAGCGGGTAACATATTTATACAACTAGGAATCATGCGTTCTAAAGTTCTTTGTCCATATTTGTTTTTATGCTTAGGAACATGTTCTCATTGTACTTTTGTTTTCAAATTCCTATACTTATATAATCTTCTATCTATCCACGCCTACCTATCTATCTTGTATCTATATAAAGAAGAGTGTATGTGTGTGTTTTTTAATACATCTCTACAGCTTAATGAAATTTGAACACTTGACCTTTAAAACAAGAGGAAGGTCACTGCCTACATGAAATTTCTAAAAACCACCCCCATCCTCCTTTCCCACCCCTTAAAGCAGAATTTTCCTATTTGATGAAATTTTGCACACTTGACATTCAAAATAAGTGGAAAATTACTAGGTAGGGGTAGGAGCAGGTGTAACATATCACAGCTATGATGGCATATAAAAATTTGATTTATTCCAAATTTTAAAAAAGTTAAATGTAGTTTAACGAATTAAACACAATAACAATAAATATCTACACATTTGACTAATTTCGGGAATACCGTTATAATGTGTTATGGTTCGGTACATAAGCGATTTTTGCATTCTTGATTTTTTTCATGTTGGTTGTTGTGTTTAATTTCCCAATTGGTCCAAACCTGACCGCTATTCTCATCAAATTATTTTTTCCCGTTTCCTGTGACAGTGCGTATCCTCTATACTTGTCTATTTCATAGACAACATTGTAATGGTACCTACCGTGACCATAGAGAAAAGGCAAAGCCAGGTGCGTCCCCCGCGATTCACACGAAGAGGACAACTTCAATTAAGCAGTTCAAGTGGCGGAGACCAGCGCAGTTGAGCAGAACTGCCCTGGTTATTGGTCGGACCGAGATATGTTTTTGGTTGGTCGTTGTGGTTAGCACAAAACTCTACAGAAAACATTATGCCAAATGATCCTACGTGAACAGAGTGAAGCGAAGGAGATATTTCGCCATGTAGCATTTACATTTACGTTATATTGTTGTTTTTTTTTAATTTCATTTTATCTGATACTACACAAGAGTCCCAGCTGTTCCCAACCGTATGGAGCCAGTGAGACTATGGCATCCCCAATAGAGGTATGTTGTGACACTGAAGGTATAGAGGAGGGGAAGGAGATGGGGGAGAGGAGGGTTGGGAAATATCTGGTTATTCAGATCTGGTCACCAAACACGGCTAAAACCATTTCAAGCAACGTTTCGATTCTGAATGGTAGTCTTTCATTAGGGTGATGCTGACAGTATCTACCACTTTGGAACGTTTCGCAAATATACAACATATTATTTTAAATAACTAAATTATGAAATAACACAATTTAATCAAATAAAATTCACTTGCGCACGCCGGGTTTTGAACCTGCGACATCCGAGTTCTTGGCCAAAGATCGTAACCACTCAACTACGTAGACGGTCGTGTTTTGTTTTTTTTTTATTATCATGGAATCTTCTTCTTTGCAAGCATTCTGGTGTCCAACTTTGGACATAGCTCGAATTCGTCGCCGGCAGTACTTTGCAGTTTGTCAGCCCATCTATGAGCGACCTCTGTTTCCCTTTCTCAGCATAGGACTCCATCCTATGATGCCTTTCTATTTAATTTATTAAAATAACTTATTGAAGCTGATATACCTCATTATCTTATATATATTTATAATTTTTTTTAATCAATGTAGTTTATTTTAACAAATCTCAAATGAAATACGAAACCGAAAATAAAAATGTTCCGGTCACGTCTGTTCGGTCGAGTCGAACCCAGGACCTCTGTGTTACTGATGCTACCACTCTAGCCACTGAACTAATAAGACCTTATTACTTTCCGTCATTTTTAGCGATATCATACCTCACTTTAAGAATTATTAATATAATCTAATAATTTTATCATCCAATAATAATAATAATAATAAATGTTTATTCCAGTATGTGGGGAGGTTAGTGCAGTCCCACACATTCCATATAAAATATACATGCAATAGTTATATAAAAAAAAATATATATGTATACAAAATATGTACAAGAGAGACAGTAGTAAGGTGATACATCACATATAAAAGAAAAATAAAAATAAAATAAAGATTTAAAAAAAAAAAAAATTAACTAAATAAGTTTATGAAAATCCTTTAAGGTGCTGCGGCATTTATATTATGAGGGGACAATATATTTCTCCAGTATGCGTCGATGCTGGAGACTGGACTGAGGCGGGCTTCCATGATAAATAAACGTTTTTAAAAACTGTACAATCTCAACATAACATAGGCAAAATAACAGTGTATGATATATAAGAATATTATTTAAGATAAGAATAATACGTAAGATAGGAATAATATGTAAGAAAAGAATAATATGTAAGATTGGAATAATATGTAAGATTGGAATAATATGTAAGATTGGAATAATATGTAAGAAAAGAATAATATGTAAGATAGGAATAATATGTAAGAAAAGAATAATATTTAAGATAGGAATAATATGTATGACATATAAATGATATGTGTAACATTAAATACTTTGATATATAATATAAGTAGTAAAATAAGATAAGAATAATATGTATGTATGTAATTAAGCCATACATTTAGTTAAGTTAAGAAAGTGAAGTAATGTATTTTTTTAAACTTAATAAACTTAAAATCTTTAATTAATTTCCGTATTTTAGGTATCCAAAATATGCGACCGTTACCTTTTTATTTTCTGTGTCTTTTCTGTTTCGTATTTCATTTGAGATTTGTTAATATTACGTTTAATGATTAAAAAATATATGTGTGCTTAGGTATACTCGTATATATATAATTAGTCTTTCGGGATATCCAGTATTATCCGTCTTGAGATTGGAGATTGTTTTTGAGAACGTGGATAATGTTTGCTAAAGGCAACCTATCAACGATGGAATATTCTTTGGACTTTATTTTGTATTATATATATTTTTTACTCAATTTAATAATTTTATTATTTTATAATTTCTCCAAATAATTTAGTATTTTATTACTTTGGGCGCTGTTTTGGCGTTTTCAAAGCCATTTTAAAATTGCTAATTATTATAAATTTTTTAAATAATTTATTTTTTTAATTTTGAGTTGAGGACTTGAAAGTGGACAAGTGCAAACCATCATGCATTGTTATTGAGTAATGTCCGTTCCCCAAGTTCCCTGAGGCACATCTGTGCTGCACGTAACTCCATATTATGCCTCGCACTGTAGAACCGCTACCAACTCTCTTCGACCATACGATTAATATGGTATGGACTCTTCAATGTTTCACAATATTCAAAAATACCCCTGACAGACGAGGTAACTAGTTTAGAGGTTCTTCAACAAATGGTCAAACATAGCGAAATCGTGCTTAGTGTATATTTTAAAAATAGGTGATCATTTAAATATCTTGGTTACATCATGACAGGCGTCAAACAATAAAGATTGTTTGAGGACGTGGTTTGGGAATATACCGCACCTCGTGACTTCGAAACCTTACTATAAAGTTATATGGAGACAACGGGTTGTTGTTTAATTTATGCTAACAGATCTTCGTAGCTTACCATGTATAGCTTCATTAGCTGGCTAACTGAAAATGTTATTGCTTGTGTCCTAATCACGCCTTAACTAAGATTTTCACATTTCCTTTATACATTCTCATAGCCTCTTAATAATAATAATAATAAATGGATTATTTCTATAGCTCCATTTTCGTGAGAAAATCACCTCAAGGGCGCTTTACAACATAATTTTTCTAACGTATACCTATTATATGTAATAATTTACATCTTAGATTTATTACCAATGGTTTACAGCTAAGATTTAAAACTAGACACTACCTAATTCAGACTTATAATTAGTGACTTACGTCTAAGGCTTATATAGCTAGCGACTTACAACTTAGATCTGTAGCTAGTGACAGAGGCTTACAACTAACATATTTATATTTTAAAATAAATTATGTACAAAATGTTACTATTTGCAAAATCAGAACATAACCTGATATTGAACAGCAGTGGGGCGAGTTTGTATGTCAACGTATTTGGGAATTACGTGTTGATGGATTTCTATAAGTTGAGTGCATTTATATTTAATGTAACGCAAAGGAGCGCGTTTTAGGATCTGTTATTAATGAAGCGACTCACCAATGGTTAACGGGAGTTGATTTATTTGAATAACGGTTAGAAAAGCTTATGATCAAATTTACGCAATAAGAACACGAGTTAGCAGGTAATATTTATTGAACACGGAACAAAGACATATATTCAAATCTAGCCTAAGAACAGTAAGTGAATAATGCTATTAGAGAAAACTGGCATACAGGAAATATGGATGTCACTAGTGTCGCCGTGCTTTAGGTGTTTAACCGCAGTCGAAATAGTAAATCTTAGTGACTAGTTCAGAAGGTAGAAGGAGGTATTTTGGCAAGAGCTTTTGTTTTCCATAGGTTCTTTTTAAACATGTTCATATTCCTATTTCACATATTATATACCAAGAATGGTGTGTCGTGTACATTTTTAAAACTATAATAAATACTCAAAAGAACGAAGCCTCTCACTGAAGACGCGGTTCCGCCGAATAAGATAAAAATGTTATTCTCAAGATTTAATATGACAATAATTTCCCTTTATTATCTTGGGAACATTATTTCCGTGGCAGTTCCCGTGTCAGAAAAATACTAGCCTACGCAATCCGCAAATTTTTCGAAACACTCAGTTTCCACCTCCGACATGTCCTCTGTCATGTCGGAACATTAACTTGCTATTATCGCAGGAATACTCTTGACAATTTATTATGTCCAGTCTGTTGCTCACATACACAATCAAATTACACCGTTGGCATTGTAGATAAATAAAGAAAATTAACAGCTAGGTATTCATATTATTATTATTATTATTATTATTATATTGTTTAATACAGCGGAGCAGAGATGTGTCTGCAGTACTCTGACTGACATAAAAAAATGCAATATAAGATTAATATAAGAAGAAAGAAATACCTATCACATACAGGCAGTCTCGTGCACAGAGTTTTTAATCAGGTTAGGCAGTAAGAAAAACAGTAAATTAATTTATATTTAAAAGCACTTACTACGGACGTCGTAAGTTTTTGCTAAGAATGGCTAAGCTGCTGGCTTCAGCCGATTTGGTTGGGATTACCTGCCACATCAAATATCCAAATAACCACATGATGCATATTAAAAGCCAATTATATATTGATATATAAAATAAAACATATTTTCGACCGCACGAAAGAAAGCTAACATTATATGATACATATTTCGCTAGTAAAGTTGTACTAATGAATAGAGGTACTTACCAATAGATGTCACTGGTTGCTACATTTGTAAATTGTACGGATGGGCGTGACCCTTTGCGACACTAACAAAAACGAGTCTTCTCTTGAATGCGCTTCGCGCACTCATGTACTTTTTTTGTGTAGAATACCGTCAAAATTTGAATATGACATTTTGCATACTTAGTTCCTGCTTTTGACACGTTGTAGTAGTGCAACTGGTGGGATGCGCTCGCATTTTTTAAAGCATTTATATCGCAATATTTTTTATTAATTTTAAGATTATTATTTTTTTATGCGAGTAGGGTGGGGTAGGAAGTGCTTATGTGCCTATATGGAATGCACTCCTCTGTATACAGGATGTATCAGGATTATGATACGTAACATTTTCGTAGTTTAATTTTTGTAAAAATACTAGTTTTGCTATGCGACTTCCCCTGAGTTTTAACACCTAATTAAAAAAAAAACACGCACGTTCCCGGTCTACAAATACCCTGATAATATTTGAAAGTCTTGTACTACCATCAATAAAAGCATAGCTTACTTGTGCACAATGGTGAAGGACAATTTTTACTTGAAATTCATGGAATTAACAATGTGGATATCTGGTCTTATTTTTTATCGGATCTTTCAAAGCAGCATAGCTCATGATGGAATTTGCTATGCAAGCTATAAATAGTTGATTTGACAGAAGCGACTGCAAATTTCATAATGACAAAGAGTTCTAGTGCGTTTTTTAATCATAATATTGCAGTGGAATTCCAACTCCAAATTTTACTCAATTAAAGTCTTAAATCTTAGCAATTTATTGATTAATTAAAAATAATATTATGTTACGCTGTATGTATCCACGGTAGCTTTTTGTTTGATAAGCCCCCCAGCCATCGAGGCTAGCGTATAGTTAGTCTCTCAGAAGCTGGGCGTACTGTACAGCGCCCGCAGATACTTTAATAGTACACAACTGCTGACCATGTACAAATCACAAGTGCGCCCCACCTCTGGTCAGGAACCCCAAAATATCTGAAAAACCCTTGACTCTGTGCAGAAACGGGTGGTCCGTTTGATAGATTCGCCTATCTTAACAAACGGATTGCAATATTTGGAGCACGGACGTCAGGTGGGAATTCTGTTCTCGTTCTACCGGTATTTCTATGGAAGATGCTCTGAGGAATTAGCGTCAATGATCCCTTCGGCATCGGTGCACAGTCGGGAAACACGCCAAATACACGGTTGACATTTGTCACATGAGAACGGGTCTCTTCTACGACTCGTTCTTGTGTTCAACAGGTCTGCTGTGGAACGATCTGCCGCCCTCTGTGTTTCCTCCCTCCTAGAACTCCTAGTCTCTTCAAGACCTAGGGTCCCTTCTTCCTATCCTCCAAAGACCCTACGTACAGCATCCCCAAAAATTACATACGCCTTAAGG
Source organism: Halesus radiatus (assembly GCA_022606495.2). Taxonomy (NCBI): domain Eukaryota; kingdom Metazoa; phylum Arthropoda; class Insecta; order Trichoptera; family Limnephilidae; genus Halesus; species Halesus radiatus. The sequence continues at coordinate 35,121 of JAHDVE020009813.1, read as the reverse complement.
GAAATTATTTCCCTCAGAGCCTCCTGTCTGGAGTAAATGTAAAAAAAGCTTTATTTTTATTTTATGCTTTTTATTTCTTGCACTGCCAATTGGGTTGTTTAGGTATCTATTATTCGAAGGACATACATATTTTGGCATAAATTAAACAAATTTGTATGGTGTTTTCGTTGTCATAGATTACCTACTGAGATTCTCGAGCTCCGTCGGATATATCTACATACAGGTATGTCTTGGTAGATACCTACGTTTACGTTCAGCAGATTTCAGTTCACTTTGCCAATAGCTTTACATTGGTTATTTATCCTTGGTCCGCGCAGCCTCTCCGCTTTGGCGCGAAACCCCTAATCGTTGCTGTGAAAGTGAATAAAATTTATGGCGTTCGCATTGTTTACTATCTTCTTTTAGCGACTTCGCGTTCATGACTTCGTGCTCACATTTCCTCGGCGTAAATCTCGCGCCGGCCGCTGCACTGCACTTGTCGGTTCGCGATGAAATAACTCACATAGCCAAGGATTCGTTGCATCGGTCAATGTTATAGATACTCTCAGTATCGCCCCGGTGAAAGACTACCATTCAGAATCGAAACGTTGCTTGAAACTTGGTTTTAGCGGTGTTTCGTTCCTAGGTTTGAGCAGCCAGGTAATTTCCAGGTTTCCTCTTACGCATCTCCATCCTTTCTTCACTCCCTTCAACCTCACAATGTACCCAATTGTGGATACCATAGTACCACTGATTACGGGTTTTTGGTACTTTTGCTTTTGGTATACACAAATTTTTTTTTGCCTTTTAGAAAGTTTCTCGGTGCCTACTTTACATTTATGTATTAGTGAAACAACACCCGTATAACGAAGAAATTCACCAATATTAGTTCCTCTCGTCTTCTCCCCTCTTCCCTTTCGTTTTTTAATGCTTGGAAATGGGTTAAAATTTCTAATTTAAGGCGATTCAATACGAAATATTGCAGAATCGTGTGTTTTGGAATGAAAATTTGTTGCCCTAAAAATATCCTAGAAATAGCCTTTCGTTTACCTGGAACTTTTTATAAGCCTAGAAAAATAAAGTATCAGACCTAAAAAATGTTTAAAGTGTAAAATCTCCTTCTTACGAACCCCTTTTCGGATATTTTCATATTGTTCATTGTCGAAAATTATTTTTTTTAGAATATAACCCGAAAACATTTTAATATTTATGCCTGAATTTTACAAAATAAAATAAAACACGCATTTGGTGTTTTTTTTTGCGTAAATCGAATCATGCGGACCGTGTTGTGTTAAGCGGAAATTTCAACCTTTTCTCAATTCTCACACACATTTACGACAATTGGAACCTATTTTTTTTTTATTAAAAGTAAATCAATAATTTTGTTTTTAAGTTCTGCAAACATTTTAGTTTTTATTATTGTGACAGCTTTTTCGGCGTTCAAAGTCACTTTCAAAGTGTGGTCTGACCACATTGCACCGACTTTAGGTACGTACCTTTAGCTATGTATTCGGCTATTTGGAGTGTTAATAGAGAATACATATGTATTTGCAGTTTTGTTAAGAAAACTCTTTTATTTTTCGCTGTAGGGATAAAGGTTTTGTGCGGTGACAGACTAAGCCCCTTAGATTCCCGGACTTTAGTGAGCCTCCATTCCACAGTTCCGAAGTAGTCATTACGACATTGATCAAATTCCGACAAATTATTACTATTATGTAGATTTCTGTTCATTCTCGAATGAAACTTTTGACTCGATTGCCCGATAGAACTCTATCTGGCAATCAAGTCAAAAGTACATTGTGTATTTACAGGGTGACATGTGCAGTGTATGTATGTGTGAATGTGTTTGTAGGTGTGAGAAGTGGTGGTTCATATTATAGAAGTGATATGCTCATTGAGCACTTTATATTATTGCCAAGATTCTCCTTTTAAATGTGAGCAATGAATCCGAAAAACATATTACTGAATGAATGAAGAGCACGGTTAATTGGTGAATTTGCAGCTGCATTCGCTTTGTAACTAACTATGCGTGTGGAAAAGTGCTGTATTTTCTATTTCTATTTTTATTTTGTATTTTTTAATTTAATTTTTAATGTTTTGTTGTAACTCTATTAAGTGGGTTCCGAAATTGTTATTAATGAAAGTATGGAAAAATAAAACGAAAATGAATTAAAACAGAATAAAATAAAGATGTTATCCATTGCACTTGATTTCAAGTACCTACTGCATCTTCGACATTTGCGCACGCCGAGGATTGCTGGCATTCCAAATTGTTTGGAAAGTCGGACGGTAGACAATAATAATTTGTTTGTTGAATCTACGATCACCCAAAGCCCCCGAGTGATTTACAAGGAGAAACCTCGCTCAGCCGAGGACTGACTGTTCCGACTGCTCGGTGCTCGCCAGCCGCTGGGACGAGCGCTAATCGGCTCTAATGCAGGCTCTGGTATCGTGAGCTGCCTTGAGACTTGAGACCCTATTCGCCTCATTGAGGTATAGTATTCAGGCTGTTCGTCACTCCACGCCCGGCCTATTGCATTGTTATTATATTTATTCTTATTGGTAAATCGTGGACGAGTCCGAAATTAGTCTCGAGCGAGGGAATAGAAGGTTTTGTTAATCTCTGCGTTCTAAGGAAATAATGAGTTTAGAAAGTCGGAGAAATGTACGAAATTTGCTTCATGGTCCCTCCTTTCATTGAATTCTTTTGATTCTTTCGAAGAATTGAATTCTTGTTTGCAGAGTATATAATGTACTCTACTTCGTCCAGGCGTTATTTTTTCTCTCGGAAGATTTCAACACAGATAAAAAAAATTGTCTTTTGTGACACATGAAAAATTCTGAGCAATAATATAGCGTATTATTATTTCAAAGCTCCGTAGCTTATGATGGAAATAACGATACTAGTTGAAAATAGTTTCAATCGTCTCGAAATTCTACACAAAAAAGTGTGTATTTTATGATGCATGTTCGAGAACTTTTCCAACTTTCGAAATACCGTTTTTTTGTGAGTATCGCACAAATGTCCAGACTGCTACCAACCGACTTGAGCCATTGAGATTACGGCATCCCTAATTGGGGACTGAATATAGTGGGGAGGGAAAGTAGATGTGGGAGAGTAAGGTTGGGAAGTACCCGGCCTATTCAGATCTGGTCTCCAAACGCGGCTAAATCCATTTCAAGCAACGTTTCGATTCGTAATGGTGGTCTTTCACCAGGGCGATACTGAAGGTATCTACCATTCTGGAACGTACCGCAAATATATTAAGTATTATTTTTAATAAATAAAATGTGAAATAGATATTCTTGGTCGATGAAAATAAGACAAATTAATCAAATAACATTAACTTGCTCACTTCGGGATTTGAACCTGCGACCTCCGGATTCGTAGACAAGGATCGTGACCAACCACGGAGGCCATCTGCAGTTAAGATTTTCCATCTTACGACTTTGTCATTGAATCTTATAAAAACCTGCGTTCTGCAATTTGGTTTGTTTTTGGCTCTCTTACTCTTCGGAGTTTAATTTGGGTGCATTTTAATTATCAACAGTTATGGAGATATATTTTCCTTCCCGCCCGGGCGTGGATGGGTTGTACGTTCCGGCAACGCGGCAGCTTTGGCGCATCTTTCGGATCAAAAAATGCCAGGGCCGCGAGTCTCTTGTAATCTGCTTTGTGATTTTTATATTTGCTCATTTCACCATCTCGGCTGGACATGTTGGCATTACGAGGAGGCGGTAAAAAGGTTGTTGCCGAAAGTGCAGTTTCGCGCGCAACATTTCTGCAACGAGCCAATAAATATGGCCACAGGAATGCTGATTCGTTAGCTGGGCGCCCATCACGCCGCGATTTTTTTATTCCTCCTCCTACTCGGCCCTTTTTGCCCTTTTTCAGTCCATGTCATATCGCGTGCAGTTAAACGCAGAAAACTCGGCCCGAAAATTGCATTTAAGGGCTTGCATGCTCGATGCATCTCCAGCACTATTCCACGACATGAACTTTTGTGTACATCTTAGTTTTTGCGAACAGTCAAACTTTATTTGTGGGTAATTTGCATTCTATTCATTTTTCTCATACTTGCATGTCCAATAATTACCACCTCTTAAATCTTCATGCTATCTGTTCACATTCCATGCACATATTGTTAGTCGTTATATCATTTCGTTTAACATTTATACACCTTGCCTAGTGCATTTCACATTTTTGGTTGCTTGAATGGCTTGTAGAACCGAAACAGCATTGTCGTGATGCTTCATTGCTAAATTTTAAACTCGGCATGTTCGTCTATGGTTACCTTATCTTACTAATGTCATAGAGTCATGGAGGTATAATGATAATACATGTTCCCTTTCACGGTGTATCAAGTTTTAGGCCAATTGAATACGGACGTTTCAAAAGTATGTATGTACAAAGTCGGTATAATTTTCCAGTTTCTATACTAAAAATAATATTCGCATATATATTCAACTGAAAGCGAATATTCATTTAGATATTTATTTTTTATTGCATATAATTACTACAATACGAACCTGAGAATTCTATGGATCGTCTATATATCATAACTATTCGCGATTCAAAGTGTATTTTTCATTGCTTTTTCACTTGATGATAACTTCATAAGCAATTAACAACGACGACTTTTATTTTAATAAGCTCGGCCATGTATAGTAATCTGAGTAAACCAATGATGATTGAGCCATTCGAAAAGATAATGGCCAAAATTTATATTCGATCCATAAATTCTTACCTTCGATCCCCCCGCTGTGCAATTATTATTGTATATTATTCTCTCATTTGGCGTGTGACACCGCTCGACAACTGGAACTTAGATAATTACGTTACCAAATCAAAATATCAATTATTGCGAGTAAAAAAGTACGCTTTTGTCCGCCCTGACGTTTTTGGTTTGGAAGGAACTGATTATGTCTTTTGGGTTGCGATCATCAACTGTCACTGTTTTTTGTTTCGTCCAAACCTAACTGAAGTCTCATCAGTATTCAGTACTCCTACGCTTTTGGCAAGTGTCCGAAGAGCAGATTCGAACCGTGAATAAGGTATAAAAAGTTGCCACTTATTGCAGGGTTTCGAATTAAATGCATCGTGATGAATTGAGCTCACTTAGCCACATTGATCTTTTTGTCACCCTCAGGATATAATCAACGATTTCAAGGAATAAGATTTTTTAATACATTGTGCACTCCGGGAAGACATGTTTTTGCCTGACATCTGCAATTATTCAGTTAATCCAAAGTGAAACAGCTAAATTGTTTTTGAAAATAATTGAAAGAACATCACCACTAAATGGGGATACAAAATCGTTATTTTGAAGCACACAATGGTAAAAAGTACTCGAAGTGAAATAACACAAGACTGCGCTATATAAATGTTATGTTATTATTATTAACGGTTTTCGTAAATATCCGAAGACCAAAAACCGTGAATAAGGTGTAATTTTCGCTTTAAATGCTTTGTGATGAACTGAGCTCACTTAGCCACGCTGAACTTGTTGCCATCCTTTAGCTTTACAACATCATCGATGATTCGATTGAGATAGAAATATCCCACGAGGAGCTATTTACGGTACAGAAAATTATCGTCGTGTCCTGGAAAGGAAAATATTAAAAAAATAATATGTCCCTTACCACACCTACATCTGAATTAATACATATTTGTTAATTAGCGTGACGATTATTATTTTTATGAATATTTGTTATTTGATACTTTCCAGCGCATCTTTTGACGGCATTAACGGAGATTTTCTCAATTAATATTTAAAACACATTAATTCTTTATGGTGGTCATTTATATTCATTTTAGCGGCACGCAACTTCGGGTTTGATTTAGGAGGAGTCAAAACCGACGACGTTTTCATTCGGGTATAGCAACTGTGATATCGTATGTTAGATATTTGATACCTTCGCGTGTAATTTCATCGTGGTTTTCTAAGAATTTCTTAATTTATAATTGAACCATGCTTAGTTTATGTAGTTTTTTTTGTTCTCAGCAATATCCAATAGGTTTATTGTGCTATTGTCGGGTGTTGATAATTGATACGTTACTACTTATTTTATTGCTTAATCTGAGTTTGACAAACAAGTTTACTGTTGTGGTTTTTATTGTTTGTTGTGTTTTTTTTTATTGTGGTAGTTATTTCTGTACATACAGATACAGTACGTACAGATAATAACTACCTACATACTGCCTTAGGTATAAATTTTTGTTATTTATTGAATTCACGCTATTGCCTTTTTATCGATTTAACAATATCGTTCTGCGACAAATTGTTTTAAAGGCCCTAACACCTCCACTGCCTTTATAGATCCCTACGATAGTCCCCGCCTTCGCTCGCTTTTCTGTTGTGTTTTTTTCTTCAATTTAATTTCCACGTCTCCCGCGGTCATGACTGGCCGTGGTCACCACATTTATCGTTAATTTACTTGACATTTTAGTGACTTTGGTGCGGCGTAAATTACAAAAGAATGTTATTTCGTCCCGCGTTGCCGCGGAACCTCGGACACTCTAATCGTAGAGTTTCTAGGACTTCAATGAGATTATATAAATTATATTAGAATATTACTAACTTGTGAGAAATGGAAATCAATTCATAACACGTATTTTTAAAACAATTCAAATGCAAAACCATTATATTTATCAAACCATAAAAAAATTACGAAAACCTCCCCATTGAAATGCGCTGTATTTAATGACCGATCAGAACAAATGAATAAAATTAAACTCTTCTTTAATAAATAACTTACGTAAATATTTCGTACAAAATATTTTATAAATAGATGCAAATTAAATATTGTTTTTTTCCGGTTTTATCTTTCATTTAAGTTATGTTAATATTATTTTCTTGAATGATTAAATATTATGTACCTACCAAATTAAGAATCGTGGCTCCCTTATGAGACGCAAGAACTCCTCATGTCTGATAAGGTATACACGACCATTTAATTAAATATTTTGTAAATTACTTGTAACATAACTTATAAGAAATAAAAGATATATTATCTATTATGTACCGTGTACTTAAGTTATTATTTTATCGATCCAATTCTGATTGCAGCAGTTAAAAGTAAAATGGGATTTTCAGTACTATTATTTTTTAACCGATAGATTAGTCTTCACCACACGTATAGTATAGTATGGACATGTGTATATGTCCATCGTGATTCGCTCTTTAATCCACGTATTTTAACGTAGCACAGGTATGTTTTCAGGTTTTCTCGGCCAAATGTATTTTTTTATTAGTTTTTGAGATACCTATTATGCCGTGTGGGCTGAAGGAGGGGGGAGCGCAATACGGCATAATACCCCAAAAACTAAACAAGAAAACCTCGGCAGAGTTTCTCCTAGTGAAAACTCTATAGCATAAAAATCGTTTACAGTCTTTATTTTCCACGTTGATTCGTTTTATTTAACTTAATTTCTCTAAATTTTACATACGCAAGTTCACGATTACTGATAAGATCTGCTACTATGCGAAGGATGTCAAACGTCAAATTTCGAATTATTATTCTAGATTAAAATCGAGGGCGCTGCGATCGTTTAAAAGGTTCTAAATGGTCGCAAAAATGGCTCAAAAAAAATTAAGTTTAAAAAATACAACGGTTCAAGTGCATGTGTTTTATTTTAACCATACGGAGTTCAGAAATTAGTGGTATTTTCCGAAAGGAGGATGATTCTACATCATATTCTAAGATAATTGTAACTTTTTTATTATTTAACGTTTTGCATGGAAGATAATTACATGGAAAGGCATTTTTTTTGTATTTATGAAATTTTATGTATCGAAATTACCGTGCATTTTATGTTAGATACATGAAAAAAACAAAATAAAATACACAAATGATAATTATAAATAAACAAAACCAAAACAAAAAATTATTATGATGTTTTGCGTAGTTTCTTTGAAACAAACTGTCAAACGGGAATATTTGAAAACATTTGAATGTGATGAACACATTTCAAAGACGAGGTAAGGTAGCTTCGCGTTGCCATTGTAATCACATTTTGTATTTCCAAAATAATAAATATCTATAATTAAATGCCAAGCTTCATTGGAATATTTAAAATATTTGTTTGTTTTCACGATTAATAATAATAATTATTAAAACCCAGACTGTTTCAGCCTGCTATCTGCATCGGTTTATATGGGTATATCAGAATGTGATTATATCATAATAATTCAATGGAATTCCACCTCGTCCAACAGTTTTACAAATATTGTAGGCACGTTGAAACTTACCCAAGGTAGCAGTTGCTCGGATACGCGTGTTCATTCCCTCTCAAGTTCTTCCATCGACTCGGAGCTCACGCGAGTACGGGCCGCATTTTTCTTACGCCTTAACTGCGTTTTCTTCAAAATATATATCGTCCATTAAATATAAAGTTTGGGTCTTATTTCAATCGATGACCGTTGATTTTTCATCGTTTCCAGTTTTTGTCGTTTGGTTGAAACATCGCCACGGCCAGATTAGGGCAATTAGTATTTATTTATATGGCCTTCATTGCGTCGTCTGTTATTCGAAGAATTTCAATTTAAAATGAAATTGCTATTTCGTCTAGAGATGTATTAAAGCATCTGCATCTCGTCTGCTTTTTGCAAGACCATCCTTATAGTGATGCACCCTCAATTATTTAATTATCTTATTAATTGTTCTTTGGCATCTTTTCAATAAATAATAATAATATTAACCTTTTTTAAGGACACTTTTCAAAGCCAAAGTGTAGACGTTTTTTTTTCATGCAATATATTGATATATTGCATGAAAAAAAAAGTCTGTGAAAATGTTCTGATTTGCGAGATAAACTGCCAAGAATGAAAAAAAAAGTTTTTTGTTTTTCTTCGGTTATATTGTTAATTACATCATTACCATCCTTAATGAGGATACGCGTAATTTTATCACACCTATTAGTTTTTACTGATGCTATGTCGCTTTGTATAAATAAATTTTATATTTATGGTTCCATCACAATTCAACATACGTATGAATCGGCACACTTTTTAAAAGTGATATACTCGTATAGTCATTAAAAGTATTACAAAAAAACGAGTCCGAAAACTTAATCTAACCTAACCTAACTTAACGTTTTTTTTTAAATTATTTTTTTTTTTTATATATTTTTTTTAATTTTTTTTTTTTAATTATTTTTTTTTTAATAATTTTTTTTTTAATAATTTTTTTAATAATTTTTTTTTTAATAATTTTTTTAATTATTTTTTTTTTAATAATTTTTTTTTTTAATAATTTTTTTTTTTAATTATTTTTTTTTTTATTAAAAAAATATTAGTTGGTTTGGTTACATTAGATTTTCGGGCTAGTTTTTATTGTTTTTTTTTTTTTTAGTTTTAATGACTTTATATCATTTTTAAAAGGTGTGCAGATGACGTGTGTTGAATTATCTGTCATCCTTGTTTATCATCGCTTATATGCATTTCGCTCGAGAACACACTTGTCTAGTAATGGGGTCGTATAAAATACCGTCGTTACATGTAAATAAAAATGTTAGGTTCAGAATATCCGTTGTCGTACTTGATTTAAAAATCTAAATAAAAATGTCGGTACCTGCTTTCTGAGAATAGAATATGAATTGTTTTTTAATCATCGCTTTGTTTTCGTGGGATTCGAATACCTAGCGATACGTAATTTCACCTGTTGGAGGTTCATACCCGCATTTAAAAACCCCTGTCCGATCTTATATCCCGCCACTTAGCTGCTCTCGGACAATTGCGGACCAATAACAGTAATTAGCGGAACGGTTGCGAAGTGGCTGTCGCATTGTTCGCGGAAGGTGGAATATTCCTGATTGAATATCACTGTAATTACGTTCGATTTTCGAATACACTGTCGAATCCCAATGTTCACCCACTAACAAAAGGGTGAAACTCAATACACTTGCAGAAAACAAACGCATTTCCTTTTTATTCTCCCTTTGTTAATCGGGGTATCCATTTTAAGGTGTGGTTTCGTTTTCTTAGAGATCATGTCACACACTTGTTCAAAGCTTCTCTCACACGCAAAATGGACGAATTAAAACTGAACACCTTAAATCACACAGCTCATTTTGGTATGTCCTTTTTTGTTCTTGTTTTGTTTTTTGTTGTGTTTTTCTTGTGTTCATGGGAATCTCTGTCACACCCATAAGATGCAAATTACTGGTTTCGCGTTGGTAAAAACGGCTCTTTAGAATGCGGAGGAAAGTGCGAATAAAAGAAGCATCTGGTAGATTAAAGTTTTGTTTTTTTTTTGGGAATAATTTTACTCGGTTCTTAGAAAACGTACAATTGCGATTTCTTTTTTATTAAATAATAAAAAGAATACACTGTAAATCTTTTCGAATAACTGTAAAAACTGTACTTCTTTTCCCTTTTGACTAAAACAATTAATATGTGTAAGCAAGATAAGGGGCGGTTTTTCGGTGACGTTTCTGATTACTATATAGATTGCTAAGAGATGTACCTGACTTACTATAATAACCAGTGATTGCTGACCTTATTTTGAGTAAAAGATTTTAATGAAATTTCTGTTTCCGGCGACGTTTTTTGTAAGTAGTTTTTTTTAAATTTTTTTTTTTAAACACAACAATTTTTTTCTTTCTTTTGCCGTCACTGGTCGCTCAGTCAAGTAACCCCCAATCCACCATCTGGGCCCCGATTGTCAAATACATACTGATTTTTTAACGGTTTTAGCTAAATAAAAAATAAACGCTCGATACTAAAATTTAATTAGAATTTTGTACTCCAAATAAGGTCAGGAATCAGGAATCTCTGGTTAATGGAAGTCAGGTACGTCTCCTAACACCCTATATGATTTCACTTACTGACTATGATTAAATATATCAAATATCGGTATTGTAGGTATTATGTTTTGTATTTTTCAACCTTTTTTTTAAAACATTGTATTTTAAATAAACCCATATATTATTTAATTAGGCACGTGCCTATATTATGTTGGTTGAATTTTAATACTTTTAATAAACTAACGTTTCGGAATATTTTCGTGAAGATTTTTAATAAGCTAAATCACTTATACCCGACCCTAATTCAGATCGCTATCTTCACCACACCGTTTAATAAAATAAAAATCCCATCTCTACTCCACTGATTAACCTAATTTGGTGTCATGTCGGTTCCACTATCTGAAATCTGGACAAGCTTTAAATTTATCATGTATATATCTTGCAAAGCTTCGAGTGTGTACGATCTCATGTCTCATATAAACTGTACGCTATGGTGCAATGGCCCACATATCCGCTATATCCCATGCCTTCAAGTTGCGGCTTGTCCAGGCCGCAGGCGCATGTTAACAACCCCTGCAATTTGCCAAAAATAAACAGAAAGATATTTATTAAACATGACAGCTGCTAATTATTGTTCAATAAATTGATTTGTCGAATTGTTCCAGGGGATTCAAATAATGGCTCCGTGGATGTAATGTGGATGTGGGTTCACAGAGCGCTCTGCTCGCTGTGCGGACGCAATAAATAAATCGGGCCAAGATATTTATGATAAACTTTACACCAGAAGAGAAATAAATCAACCTCTTGCTCGGTAACGAATATGGTTTTTTTTTACTCTGAAGCTTTTACCTTCTCCGTCAACACGTGTCTTGTTATTTAAGAGTGCAATATTTTTTGTAATTTTATTTTAAGTTTAAAAAAAATTAAGGGTTTAGAATCCTCCCCAGTTCAGCCAAGGATATATGCGTGGTTCGAATATTATGGTTCAACTTCTCCCTTCTGTCAGAGACCTTGATAATAATCTTTACAATAGCTTAATTTACCCGATTCCGTCGTTTTTTGGTCATCTAAACAAAAAGGTTTTTTTTTTTCATCAATAGTTCTGCATATTACTGATTTATTTATATTATTATTCCTTCCTAAGTTATAATTTATAACTGTTAGATCTGTTCGAGTATATATATATATATATATCTATTCGTGCTTTGTTTATTTTTATTCACGAACTTGATTTTTATTAAGTAAATGAAACACGTTCTTATAAACCACGAATATATTTTATTTTCACCAACCGGTTTCGCTTAACTCAAGCTTCATCAGGGTAAGTATAATAACTAAAATATAATTCAGAGTTATCGGTTATATATAGGTACAAAATACAATAGTATTAAATAGATATATTACAAAACAAAACAAAATATTAGAGGAAGACAACAATAGAAAAACATTATATGTAAGAGGGAGACATTCTTAAATAAATAGAACAGTGTAATGGAAATATAATGAAGTCATTAAAGCGGGTTATTCGTATAATGCATTATTGAAAGGGTTGATTTTTATTGTCCAATTACACGGAATAAATAACACAATGAAATAAACAAGAGCTACAGAAAAATCACAGCACATACGAGTATACGAGTATACATCAGAGTGGAAGATACTCTCAGTATCGCCCTGGTGAAAGACCACCATTCAGAATTGAAACGTTGCTTGAAATGGCTTTTAGCCGTGTTTGGTGACCAGATCTGAATAGCCAGGTATTTCCCCACCTCCCTCTTCCCCTTCCCAATGCCTTCAGCCTCACAACATTTCCCAATTGGGGATGCCATAGTCTCACTGGCTCCAGACGGTTGGGAGCAGTTGAGACTCTTGTGCGGTATTCATATAAAAAAAAATATAATACATGAATTAAGCAATGATAAAATGTGACAAAAATATACATTAGAGAAAACATTCAAGTCAAGAGTCTGAACGAAGTTTTGGTATAGTCTATGATTTTAGACATTCTAAATGATAATCTTCCGAATTTTAGATAAATAATCTCGGTTTGAAATCAATTTTGTGAACAAACCTACATATTATGTTTGAAACATTACTGCTGGTTTCCATAAATCGTCCCGTTGTTCAGGATATGGATTTTGGAAAGCGGTACTATTTTTGGTACTGTCGTAAATCTGCGAATATTTAAAACATCTTATTTGAAATTGCAATTGTTCACTTTTGTTATATTTGTGTATACTTACGTTTATAATTTTTATGCATCTGTCGACAAGCTACTTGAAGTATTCTTTGGAAATTCGTATCGTTATAAAATTAATACGGGTGAAAATCAGATTTAGGTATTTCAACCTTATGCTGTTTCACGTGTTCCTGCGTGAAATCGCTAACTAACTAATTAATTTACCATCATGCCGTTTCTCCACAGGGGTATGCTGAGAGGACGGACCAAATCACTCAGTTTTGGAACACACTAGCTTCATTAACATTCATATATACTCTTCTGTTATTCTGACTCTTGACATAGCCGGACTCCAGTATTTGTTTCACTTGATCGTGCCACGTCTTCATCGGGCGTCCTGGGCCTCTTCTTCCATTCACATTTGCGTCATATTTCTTCGTTCATCCGCTCTACTGCTCTTCTTCTGCCCTTCCTCCCGCATTCTATTATGATTAATGTATTTATTTTAATTTTTTTTTTTAATAATAACTATTATTATTTAGTTCTAAAAATGGGTTTGTTACAAAATGTTCTACTTGGTAATTATTATTACCTGTGACAGCTGTTTCACCTTCCGAAGGTATTATCGAACTATTTTTTTATTTATTTATTATTTTTTTAAATTTAATGTAAATCAAATTTACTAATGTTATTATTAAGTTCTGCAAGTATAAATAATAACATTATGCTCACCAGGAGATTTAATAGGTGCAGTCCTCCGGTAAAAAAGCAACTATTCCAGACGTACTGCATAAGCTTTTACACTAGCGAACTATGGACTAGATATACAAAAGGCGTCATGGACACACTCCGAGGGCAATATAACCACGCTTACAGGGCGCTGTTCGGCCTCCCTTGAAGATGCAGCGCCTCGCAGATGTTCGCAGAGGGAAGGGTGCATGGGTTTGCTGCTTTAATGCGCCACAGAATAGCCGGGACGAGTCAGCGCTACCGGAGATCGGAAAACACTCTTGTCCAGGCCGTCGCCCAGTGGTAGATGGAGAATTTCCCTCGGGCCACTGTAGCATAAGTGTTAAATATGTTATTTAAATTTAATTAAATTTTTATTTATGTTTTTATATTATATTTCTACAGTGTGTAATTTTTTATTCTTTTTATTTGGCAAACAGAGGCACTCACCGCTTTGTTCTGCTGAAATAAAACATTATTATTATTATTATAATTACATTTGATTTACATTAAATTAAAAAAAATAAATAAATGTAGTTCTTCAAATTAAATTTGCAAACAGTAAATAAATAAATAAAAGTGGCTGTTGCCCTGATGAAGAAACGGTTGTTCCGAAACCGGCCAGCGTATAAAATAAAAGTGGTTAAACAAATTTTTATTATTTCATTCGAAATATATTTATTTTCTGATGCTTTAAAAATTATAATCGACTTGATATTTTTTCGGATACACTTACGGAGAATGCCACGTGTCGTCACTAAGTTCGCTCACTGCCTTAGAACCAGACCTATTTTCCGCTGCAGTACTGTGAATTATTCGGCCCTCTGGGGACAACTGGATGTATTGGGTGCGAAATACCTTTTGAACTGTTGTTGTTACCCTTGACTAAACTCGTTAGCGCTTAATTTAGCCCGAGCAAATATTGTGTTGGAAATTACCCACACTCCCGCCGCCCGCCTTTGTTACTCGCCTCGTCTGGCGGGTGTTGAAACCTTTTATGTTAATGCCCGTTCTCGATGCTGAGCCGCCACCTATTTAATAATACCGCGCCCGATAAAACCTATTTACCAATTATATTTGGTATTGATTGATTGAATGACTAATGACATCGTTATTTTCGACATTCAAAACTGATAAACGACATGGATGTGGTTGGTAAAAGAGGTCGAAGCCAATCCGGGCGTGTCCAAGCAAAACCACCTAGATCACAAGGCCTGGACGCTGCGTAAAATCGGCCTCTTTAACTTATGAGATTTAAAAAAAAACTTTTTTTCAATTTTTAATTTTATTTTTATTTTTTTAAACATTTTGAAATGGCTTGAAAAAATAAATAAAAATATTTTTTTTGGTTCTCATCAAATCAAGAGACCGATTTGATTCAGTGTCCCGGCCTTTTGATCTAGGTGCTTTTGGTTCAAGTAATAGAATACTTACTCTTTTTAGACATCGTGTTAAAAATATTATGTCTTTTACGACGATGTTAATAGTTTTTTTTATGTGATACCGCACAGGAGTTGCTAACTGTCCGGTGCCGGTGGAGCTATGGGATTCTTGTCTTGCGGGATCCCATCTGTTGTGAGGCTGAAGAAAATGAGGGTAGGAGAAGTGGCAGAGTAAGGTGGGGAAGTACCAGCTTATTCTTCTGCTTCTTTGTATGACCGAGGAGAGTCAGTGGAGGTCAAAGTGGGATGGTAAGGTTATTCAGGCGGTCGATGGCATCGGGAGTGATTTGTTTCCGCACAGATGTGCCTCCAGAAAATTAGTTGGGTGGAATTTTTGCACCAATTAATAGGGACCTCAAAATTTCGCGTTATTTTTCGGTGAATTTCGCATTGTTTTTTTGCGAAATTCGCGTTAGTTTTGGGAAAGTGGTGGTATTTTTCGACAAAAGTGGTGTTATATTCCCTGTTTAGTATTTTGCAACAAAGGTGATATATGCACCTACCTATATACCAGTGGCGTGCATTTCTCTATGACTAGAGGTAGGTTGTGTGTAGTTCGGGAATGAATGAAATTGTGCGTTGAATATTTGGAAACGGCAATTTTATTATCATCTTCTGCAGATTGTTGTGGTCAACTCAATGGGCGGATAAGTTCCTTACCAAATTGACGGAAAAAAATTATTTTCATAAGAAATTTGTGGCATTTTAAAATATTTTTCTCTAATATTTTGATGCTCAGATTTTTCTTAGGGCAGGCACAGCTTTTCAACCTTTATGGACTGCACGCCACTGCTATATACATATGCATATATATTTTTAATGAAAGAAGAAGAATTATTGAAAACCGAGAAAAGAATGATACGCCGCTTTTTCGACATAGCTATTATATTTTATGGCTATTCAAGCTTTCCAAAATTATAGACAAAGAAATATCAAGAATATGTAATATTGCTTTATGTTTCTTATTCTAAAATACCAGAATATCCTGTGAAAAATACGAAAATTTGCGTTATTTACCCAAAAAATTGTGAATTGCGAAAATGGGCATAATTCGCGTTTTTTGCGTTTAAATGACGAAATTCGCGTTATCATAAACGTGCCTATCGGGGGCCTGATTCAGGTTCCTTTTAAGGATAATGCATTGTTCTTATCCCAAGTGTTAAAGACAAGGATAATGCATTGTTCTTATCCCAAGGGTTAAAGACATTTTGCTTAACTGCGGATTCGATAACATGTCAATGACAATACATCTTTACAGGAGTTAGTGGTTTAATTATCACAATATTTAAAATATAGGTTCAGCCCATATACTTAACACTTGTAGTTTACGATTACTTACTTTACACCCGTAGTTTAGTATAATTTTTAAAATTTAAATTACTTTTGTCTGACATTTTGGGCTTTTGACATAGGTACTTTACAAACATTCCAATCTAGTTTTTTCGGTTCATTTAATAGCATTATTATGCGACAAATAACCCACTAATAATTCTAAATACTACTACTTGATATATTTTTATTTTTTTTTATTTTGTTAAAACTGCGCAAATATCGATATTTTTAAAGAATGTCAATCGATGAACGACAATTGACATCCGAGAGAACCAGAACCGCGGTTAAGCAAAAAGTCTGTAAGCCTAAGGATAAGGACAATTCATTATCCTTAAAAAGAATCAGAATCTGGCCCCGGGTCTCTACATTAATAAGTAGCGTCTATTCAGATCCAGTCACTAAATACAGTTAAATCATTTCAAGCAACGTTTTGAATCTGATGGTGTTGATTAAATGATTTGATGCAACTTCTGTTTGAGTATGGTGTTAACCCCAGATGTTTAAAGCAACCGTGTGTATTCTGTATATATATGTTATAAATGAAATAGACGTACGTGATAGGGTACACTATTGTTTGAAATGAGTAGAAATGAGAATTATTTTCTTCTGCCGATCCCGTACTTGGATCTCTAACTTACAAAGTTAAAACCCGCTTCACCCCAACGGAATTCATACACATATCCATATTTGATCAACAAGATCGCCACCTGTTTTGTATTGACTATAAATACAATTTTCCAATGTCATTTGTGATGATTCCTCACTCCTTGTACGCAATGAAAACAGCCAGCAAAATTAACCGATCGAGGAAAAATGTCTCATTCATTAGTTCTGCGTAAACAATTGCACTAAGAAATGAAAGCTCTCATTTGCCGGGTGTTGGTTTAGTTTTTTTCTAAAGCATACACTCAATAATCAACTTCTTGTTGTTTCTCTGCTACTAATATTATCTATGCCTCGACAGGACTGCTTTATTGTCCCCTGGGCACCTACTACCTACTGTTAAGGATAAACGATTATTACGTGCTGCAAATTTTCCGCTTAAACACCAGTGTTGTCAATGTATATATTGTACTCGAAAGGTAGGTCGGTACTGTGAACCATGCAGTACTTTGTTAAGAGTCGTGTATATTTTTTGAAAGGGATAAATATTGCGTTTCTTGCCTTTTGTGCGCTATGACTGCTTTTTACACGCTCGTTGAAGGCATTGACGTTAACGTAGGCTGAAATACCAACGTTATATGAAAACATTTTCATTAAATAAGGGTTTTTTTTCAATTCTACCATAAAAAATGTGGGATAATGGTGTAGCTGAGGTTTTCTTGTTGTTTTATTATCATATAAAACTTGTCGTTTTTTAGTACTTACCTACTTCTCAAAATAAATAATGCTCAATAATACTATTCAAAGACCTATCTATTTATGTAATTATTAGTTTCCCCTTTCTTTGCAAGTGGATTGAAGAAATTTAGGATGCCCCAGGAATACTTGTTTACTTTGAGTGAAATAAAACAAAACTGCGTTATACAAATGTTACGTTATTATTATTAAGATATGGCACAATCAAGTAAATCTAATATGAGCTTGAGCGGAGTCTTGCCATGAGTCGGAATAACAGTAGAGTTTTTATTTTTTATTTTATTTATTATATTGTATGTTCCCTTTAGGGACTTTTACATATATTGTTATAAAATTACAATTATTATTGCGATACATATGTAAAATATATTATAGTAAGTACATCTATAGTATATATCGTATGCACAAAAAACAATAACAAAATATTTAAAGTGTCTCACAAAAATTTTTTGCAAAAACATAGTCTATACATAATTTAATGGAATTTACAATAAAGGCTAATATACAAAACACACAGCCATTCACTCATACTTACTACGCTCTGGACACGTATCTTGTTGGTAATCGTTCAGAATGTATGATATTGTAGTCTTCTTGTATTTGTCTTCCTGGCAGTTGAACATATCTACTACTCGTATATCTGAAAAACTATTACCTTCTGCATGAAGTCGGGGTACAAGCGAGTTTTTTAATGATTCGTGCTGAACTTATTGTTACGGTTGAATAAATTTTTTTATCGAGTAGTTCTAGTTGGAATATTAAAGTTAATTAATCTAAGCAAATCAGAGCTGTCTTCGTCCATTAACAATGTTAAAAATAAGAGTTAAGTGGGAAACTAGTTTCTGCCTGAGTTTTAAAATTTTATTTCTTTCATTAAGTAATTGTAATTTATAATTGCATTATGTAATCCGAGTTTATAGTTAATATGTGTAAGAAATTTATTTATGAAGGAAGTATGAATGCGGCAAGGAGTAAGTGCTGTTTAACTATTGAAATGGTTTGATACATAATTTGTTACAGCTTGATATGTGCACTCAAAGGAGGAATTCTTGAACGAACGAATGATTTTTAAAATCTAAAATACCTATGCACAATGGCAACGCCCTGTTCGTTTTTATTTTTTATTTTTTGTCTTCCATGTTGAGACCCAATCGTAACCCTAGACATATAATGAAATCCTTCTCTCGACTAATAGTCCCTTCTGAGGATTTCTGTCTTCCCCGCAATTAAATTTCATTTATTCGCTTTTAATTTCGCCAATAATCTGTGGGTCTTATCACAAATGGCTTAAAGCGGGTAAGAGCTAGTAAATTTACGCTTCTACTGAGAAGATCCGCGAGATAGGCCCAGATCAGGGAGTTTACTCCGCTGATTCATAGTTGTGTTTTGCTATTCCGACTTTATCTCATTAATCGGACCGAGCGCTGCCTCGCGTACGGGGTTACCTCCAACAGCTGATGAATTTTATACCGAAGTAATAAATTTAAAAAATCAGTTAAGATAGTTAAGTGATTCCCTTATCTAACAAGTTTGAACTCTGATCTTCTCACAGACATTATGTTTTGTTTATTAGCTGGGGCGAATACCGGTATGCATATTTTCCGATGGTATCGCTATTTTTAGTGGTTTCCATGTTTCGATGGTGTTGCTTACATCTTTGATTGTGATCTCCTATTTTGCATCTATGAATCTCTTGACAGGGGGTCGTCACTCTTGTGACTGGACTCAAATTTTATAGAAATACTGGTTAGTTGAAGATTCTTTTAATAATTTGATGATTACACAACACATATATCAGTTCCAATTTTGAAAATGTCACGCACGTACGCACAAGGAAATTATGTTATTTAATATCTTGACGATAAAGCAGATAATCTGTGGTGCTATACTGCCGTTGTAAGTAAAAACACGGTAATTTTACTAAAATTAGTAAAAATGAGTTGAATATGGGAAGTTATTAAGTATCGAATAACATGCGTTTTACATAAAACATATTTTATACTACTTGTTTTCCGTATTAAAAAAATGTGTTATTGTTTCTGATGGTATTCGATTTCATCGCTGTTGGTACTTACCAAAACGCAGTATTTCTGTTCCTTTAAATAAAAACACAGTTTCAACGTTGAAGTTACTGCGTTTATACTTACATTTACGAACATGCTGTGTTTTTATCTACCATCTTGAAATACAGTCTCCCGCCCCATTTTCTTTCCCTCTATGGCGTTGTAGATTTTTGACGTTTGAGTGGAGTTTGTTCCTCCATTTTTTGTATTTCTATTGTTCTAAAAACTGTTTTATACAATCTGTCTGGTTTTTTTTCAATTCAATTCTTTGTTCCTTTTAAAAATTACATTTTATAGCATTTTTCAAGATATTATTAAATAAGACAGGATGGTACAACATCCAAAATAATAACTTATAAAAAGTAAGAAAAATCACAAGAAAAAAGGTAGACATATATAATGTCAGTAAATTGCATATAACACATACTGGTATTATACAAATACCAATAGAGCTTTCTGTTTTAACGCAGCGTCATTCTATTTAACAGCAAGATTACCCTTCCCACCGGCCTAACAATTGGAAAGTTGATCCTGCAGGCCGCGAGATAAAACTTAAAAACACAGGAAAATAATGTACTGCTTTTTACTTACTACAATTACTTGATAAAAATTCGCCATTGGTAAGTAAAAATACAGTTAAAACATAAAACGCTTATTTTCAACAGATATTAGTATTTTTTTACAAACTTTTAAGTATCTTCAAGTGTTTTTGGCATAAATTACAGGTACGCAAGACCAATTGTAAATAAGCTAAAAAGTTAAATAAAACTCGACCCTTCGTTCTGGATAAAGACTCCCGTGGTAATTTTATTTATTTATTTTTCTTTATAAAACATAACACATGAGGGATTGATCGATGTCTGTCTCACTGGAAAATTCTGGTGTCGAGACAGACGTGGGTATATATATATACATTGTACAATAAGGTTAAATAATACAGTAATGAGGTTTTTTTATGTTCCAGAAGATTTAAAACAAGAATAAACTAAGTTTAATCCTGATATGAAAACAATAATAGAAATAAAGAAAGAAAAGAATAGTTGAAATAAAATTAATATGTGAACATAGATGTGTAAACAGAGGTTAGATTGTAAATGATATTTTGGTTGTTTTATAATTCAGATAAGAGAAAATACGATTGGATATGCCTGGAGACAAAGATAGATTCAAAATTGGAAGGGGCCTGACTATGTATGTGTTTTACAGTAGTTAGCAATAATGGGACGAACCATTTTAATAATCCAATGTTTTATTTCGTATTCAAAATAAGTCAGTGTTTTTATTTGTCTGGTCGTAGCTGGTAGTAAATTGTATAATTTGCATGCTATGTATTTAAAGTGCCTTTTTCCAAAAGTATGTTTAGCAAAATGAGTTTAAAGTAGTTCTTTATTTTTGGTTCGTGTATTGTTCGAGGTCATAGTAAGTTCAATATCTACTTACGACGGCACTATGAGTATACCTACCCGACGGCTTTAATTTCTTGGTCAAGTCAACTATATATTTCGCACACCCTCTTTTCCATCAAGAGCTATAAAATAATATAATTTTTCTACTAAGAGGCAAGAAGCCATATTGTTTAATAAAATTGTTAATTTATAATATAACTCTGCCGAAGCCGAATAGTCATATCTTATACCTTTTGAAAAGCTTTAAAAATTGCTATTTAACGTTTCAGTTATATAATGTTCTGATCTTTTTACAGCGCGATTCAGAACATGCTCACTGCGGACAGTTCCCTCCGAGAATGCATCTTTTGGGCGTTTCACCACAAAAACTTATGAAGGAAAAAAATGTCATCACACAGAGCTTTTACCTCGCGATGTACATTCAGCTCCGACGTTTTGGGACTGCAAAAAAACGCAACTTACGCTCAAAAGCCCCGTGAGAGTTTAAAACATATTCGCAAAATGTAACTTTATCGCCGCCTCGAATAGGGTGCATTATCGTCTGAATCTCGTGGAGGTTATCCTCCCCTTTGTTTCGATTTTCTCACGGAAAGTTTCATCTCCGGTTAAAATGAGGAGTTGTTTTTGCTGCTGCCTTTTGTCTTTCGTTTTTTCGTGTCATCCAACTAGAAGCGCGCTTTGTTTTCTATTTTATTTCTATTTGTGACTCTCGGAAGGACCGGAGTGTGTCTTTCTGACCGCGGCATCTGCTGCTTTCACGCTTTGGTCTCCCGGCAGATCAATGCTCGTCCGAGCGCCTCTTTGTCACAGATGGTGGCTTCCCCTTTAATTAAGAAATCTGTCGCGGTGGGTACCGCATGGAAGTGACATCCTCCTTATCCGTTTGCACTCGAACAAGTTCTTTTTTCAAACGTGATATGTTGGCGTTTGGACGGAAGTCTTTTCACGTGTTTACAAACATTTTATAGTTCTCTATCATATTTTGCTTCCTAAAAAATATATATATATTTTTTTTTTATATGAATACCACACAAGAGTCCCAAACTGCTCCCAACCGTCTGGAGCCAGTGAGACTATGGCATTCCCAATTGGGGAATGTTGTGAGGCTGTAGGTATTGGGGAGGGGAAGGAGAAGGGGGAAGAGGAAGGTGGTGAAAAGGGGAAATACCTGGCTATTCAGATCTGGTCACCAAACACGGCTAAAAGCCATTTCAAGCAACGTTTCAATTCTGAATGGTGGTCTTTCACCAGGGCGATACTGAGAGTATCTTCCACTCTGGAACGTGCGCAAATATACCATATATTATTTTTAGATGAATTAATTGTGAAACAACACAAATTAATTAAATAAAAATTACTTGCGCACGCCGGGATTTGAACCCGCGACCTTCGGATTCGTAGTCGAGAGTCTTACTAGAGCCCTCGACCATGGAGGCCGTCGATTGATTTAAGGGATTGCGAATGACAACTTAATCTAAAAATTGAATAAAATATTACTAAAAGCATTCATTACTATGGCAACACCGATTTTAGAACATACATTATTTATAGTTCAAACGGGATGTTATGTTTGGATGGGAAAAATTAATTTTCTTAACATTTGAATTTTTTTAAGTTTTAAGGGGTGCGCACTTCCCCACATTGAATTTCGTTGGTTTTTATTATTTTGATTTAACATCTAATATATGGATTATTTTATGATACGTACTTACATTTCAAAAATACGAAAAAATGTTAAAAGTGTTAAAAAATAAGAACAAGTTTGAAAATGAACTTTCCTTAGAATATGATGTAGAATTATCCCCTTTCAGGAATTACCACTAACTTCTCATCACCGTTTCATGTAGATTGAAAAAATATTCACTTGAGCCATGATTTTTTCAACTAGTCTCAACTGTTGTTATTATAAACCATTTAAACGAACGCTGCGTCCTGCATTTTGGTCTACATTATTTTCCAAACCTGTATCTACTTTAATTATGTTATGTCCACTGACGTCAGAATAAATACTGTGGTTATGTCTCTCTATTTTTTTATCTGTTACGTCATTACTACTTCGTAGCTCTTCTTATTCAAAAAACTCAAATATTTTACCTACTTTGGAATTTTGCTCTTCAATGAGCAGTGGTTGCTCCTTGGTGGGGTAGGCTGTCGTTTTTTAGGTGTTGATTATCATTATTCACCACACCATAAAGAATGAAGGATAAGGCGATCAAGGCAATTTACTAAGAAAAAAGAATTTGTTGCGGTAGAACGATCTTGAAATCAGATTTTTTATGAAATTATTATTAAAAAGAAAAGTAGGCACAGCTCTTTAGCATATATGGGCTGCATGTCACTGTTAATGAGTATTCTGCGTAGGCTAGACAATGAAAATACGAAACTGATAATTTTTTTAGTTTGTGAGAGTACAATAGAAAAAAGCGTGAATTTTTTAATTAATTTTTTTACATTAACTCCACCCAGGAGGCCCTGAGGAAAATAATTTCCATCAGGGCCTTTGTCATCTTTGGGGATGCTGTGTGGAGGGTTTTTGAAAGAATGGAAGTATAGGAATAGGGAAGAACAAGGATATGAGGGATGGGTATTAATCTGGAGGTCAATGTGTCCAGGAGTGATGGACGTATGAATTAATCCCTCCTACTGCAGTGCAAGGTGATGGATCGAGAGTCCGGCTGGAGAGGTTAATGGGTCTCCCTATAACGGTCCTTCCCTATCCGGCCCTCTACGCAGTTGGTGGGTAGACACACCCGCCACTAAGACCTGGATAAACCTCACCCATGAACCCAGAAATTCCCGCTAAGTCATCAAACGTAGCCAACCACTCGGGGTGACCTATGGCAGAGGTGATGGTTATCCAATGAATGGTTCTCGGGGCGGAGGTACCCATACCCACCTCCCAAATTGAATGTTATATACCTTTATTGGACTTATTTTTATTCTATGATTTTATGTTTCTAAAACTGTTAGGAATTGATTGTCCTTAATGCAATACATTGTAAAACTATTGGTAGTTTTTACGCTAAATCTTATCCTCTATTGTATTTAATTCGAGCATATTGATGTTTCTATTTTTGTCACTACTATTGTTTTGGTCTAACTTTTATTGTTATTTTCCTTCTATGTGTGTTTTACTGTTCTTGATTTATATAGTTATCATTGAAACTATTGTCATCTAAATTTATTAATGCACTTGATGTTAACGGTTATTAGAAAACCATCATTAATAAATAAATTAATTGTCGATTTCTATCCCTTTGGTACACGCGCGTTAATTGTCTCGTCACCCGAATAACGAACCATAAACCCAGTGGAGTAGATGGAAAATGAACCAGACTATAATATAATCGATTTCCACTATCATAGGCTTGATTCAACATGAATTTAACTTTGATTAAAAAAAAACTCAATTTTTATGATTTCTTCGATCAAATGGTCCTTGAAAATCGCCGCTTCCCCGACGAAGGTTTGGTAAATCGAAATGGATTTATGGTCTGGAATCATTGGGCGTGTAATGAGTTGAATGTCAGATAACCATTGATATGGAGTTAACTAGATGATCCTTACACAATTCATATTTATTGGCTTAATTTGATCAATCAGGTTTGCTTAATTCTCCTCCTTCCTACTGTTCTTCGTCCCTTATTCCTTTCGCCATAAAGCAGTTCCCAACAATCTGCTTGAAACATCGAACTCCTACTATACAAAGGCCTACATTCTGGCAGCGCCTCTAGCGGTAAATGTAATGGACATCTTATTTGATATGCGATATACATTTGGTTTTCTTTCAGATTTCTTATAAACGATAATTTTTCTTAATTTTTGTATTTGGATTCCATGTCATCGGGAATGGATCAAGTTCTAAACTTGATTAAATACGTTAATAATATATCCACGGTCCATAGATGGATCTTGACTGTCAGTATTTAAGAATTTATATACAAAAGTTTTCATAATATACGACAATTCTGAGACAGTTATTACACCTCATTTTCCCCTTTGTAATGTTTTATTGTAAATAATTGACACAGTTTAATGTACAACAGGGTCAACAGGGTAAGCTTACAGGTTTTGCCTGTTTATTATAGCTAAGCTAATTAAAGTGAAATTGTTTGAAAATAATATACGACAATATTAAAAACAATAAAAATCGATCCAGGATTATTTCCTGCCGCTAGGTCCAACCTTGCGTTTCATATATCTATGAAATGCAAGATTACCTTACGGGCGACATTCGGACCAAATCGTTTTCACCATTTCGCGACAGTTTAGTTTTCGGAACCCTTTTGTTTCGCATTAAAGCGCTCTACCTGACCATGTGACCAGTGACCACTGCGGAACTCTTTGAAAATTACCGCACTTCTCTAGATGAACCTGAAAAGCAGTCAACGTTGATTTTATTTTAATTGATATTCTTTTGAAGCCTTTTTATCTTCAATTGAACTGGAGCATAAAGTGAAACAAATATGGGTCGGTGTTCTGCTCGGCGGTCGTCTTTTTTTTTCAATTCAAGATAATAGATTTTGGTGTACTCCATTATTTGTTTTCACATTGCCTTCAATTATGTTTCCACAATTTTCACTCCATTATTGAGATATTGGACCGTTAAATTTGTACTGTTTGATCGCCAAGGAAACTGCCGTAACGAAGCAGGAATAATGCATTTCTTTGTATCTGAATGTTACGGTTTGATTTACCCCGAATTACAGTCTGACATTTAAAAGTAGACAAAAATTGAGGGCGCTGCGATAATTTAAAAGGTTTTATATGGCAACACAAAGATGACTCATAGGAAAATCAAAGTACGTTAAATGTGCATATGTCTTACTTCAACCGAACGGTATTCATAAATTAGTGGTACTATCCGAAAGAGGATGATTCTATATAATAAATAATCCAAGCTATTTTATGTTTAAACTTTTTTATTATTTAACGCTTTGCAAGGAGGATAAATACATGGAAAGGTGATTTTTTTTAATGTATTTCTGAAAATGTTGGTATGGAAATAACAATGTATTAGGTATTAGATTCATAAAAAACAAAATTAAATTCACAAATAGCATTACACTTTCACTTGAATGATTATTAAAATAAATTCATTGTAATGATACGTTTGAATTGTTTTGTTAATTTAATTTTACAAATAAATCAAACAGTTCCATTTAAATATATGTACCTAACTTTTTTTCTTGTCTGGAAGGCTATTATATAAATTGCCCCCCTCCCCCCGTAGCTAATGGATTGCTTGCCATATTATGTGTGTTTAAATGTTATCATATTGTCATGTCACGTGTGTGTTCTGTGTTTATATGTACGAGTTTATTATTTATTTTATATTCTAATAGATATATTATACTCACATTGAATGAAACTGTAGTGGCTTCACACCCGTCTTAAAGCATATTTGTATTAACTTTTTTTTAAATACCTCTCTTTCGATATCAGTATTGTTGCTTCATGCCTACGCCTGGAACGTGGATTGATATCGCACATAAAATTTATTCGCTAATTCTTAGCGTTAAATCTTGCCTTCCCACACATTAGTAGATGAATAAAATCTACATTCTTAGTAATAAAAGCGATATATTAAACATAATGTGATTAGCATCGGCGCATTGCTAACGGTGTTCTTAGAACAAACCTCGGAAGAAACGATTCGACTTGTTTATTCTAAGCGGAACGGAATGAAGTAGTATAGAACAAAGCTTTAGGAGAAACATATTATGGTGGATGCAGTTTAACATTAAATAATAATTTTTTTTATGAAGTGAAACATTTAATTCTAAATAAATATCCTCATATAATCACTCTGTTTTTTTTTTGTCTACTCGTTTCGTTACTATTAGATATGACATCTTCGCTTCCATGAAAATTCAAGACACGTATGAATCGTCATACTTTTTTTAATAATGATACAAAGTCATAAAATGTACGAAAAAAGGGAAAGATCTGAAAACCTAATCTATTAAATAATTTTTTTTTAAATAATTGAAAAAAGTAAAATAATTAAATTAGATTAGGTTTTGCGAACAAAAACATTCCCCAAAAACGTACATGAAAAAAAAAATATTTTTGAAGCCCGATTAAGGGGGAGAGGGACGTCGGAGTTATTATTTATTAATTCCAAATAATGATAGTATTATTACGCAATACGATAAACATAATGTTTTTAAATAGAAAAATGTTTTTTAAATATTTTACAAATTTACATAGGCTTAGCATTTATCAAAATCTAATCAGAAATATTCCTTTTTTCTTACCGTCCCATTGTATGTTTTACAAAATATTTAAAACACTAATATGATTTTTAAAGTGGAGAAAAGTATGTTTAATCATTTATCGTTGCGTTTTTGTAAATAAACGTGTAACCAAAGATTTGCAATCCGCATTACAAATTTTTTTTTTTCTTTTCAAAATACAAAAATAGCTACATCTGGACGAGTAGAGTGAACGCGTATTAAAAGACTCGCGTATGTGATTGTTTATATTTTCCATGCTTATTAAATACTCTTATATAACTATACCCACTGAGAAATCAAATATTTTTTCGGGTGCCGAATTCGATAAATAATAAAAAAAAAATATATAAATTCCCACACACTTTGGTAAAGACGGGGCTTCATAATATTGTCAGAAAAGAGCTTATATACTCGTACGTCACTTAACTACCTAAAATCTAATTAAAAAACAGCGCGCAAAACCAGTAATTCTAGCAATTGGAAAACGAAAACCTCCAATTTTTATTCACTTTACATATGGATATAAAATCAATCATTGGCAATCCCTTTCTAAAAATAACTTTTATTTTTAATACTATTTTATTATTTCTATTTTTGAAACTGATAATACATGGTGGAATACCATTATAATGATATAATAACACACATATAAAACTTATTTCTAATTATTTTTAATTGTTATCATATGTTCTAAGTAAAATATCTATTCTGTTTTATATAAAACCTAATTATAAGACTATTCCTGAAAAGATTTTAATCAAAAAATCCCATAGCATAACAATTAAATTAACGAGTCTAATTCAGAATTGATGTTAATAACTCATATTACTTGTAAGGTATTCCCCAAACAATATTAAAGTAAACCACAAACCAGAGGTGTACTGAGAATAACCAACATAATTAGAAAGTCGGCAGTCAAAGACGAATTAATGACAAATACAAAGAAAACCCATGTAATAGAATAAATCCCTTGTATTATCTCCCCACCCCTCCTCCCCAACATGTTGTGTATATAAACCGTAGTTTAAGATTAAGACTTTTACCAGTCTGAAGATGGCTTTAACAAGCTGAAACCGGTCACGGTGAAATAAAATAAAAGTGGAAATAAGTTTTATATGTGTGTTATTATATCATTATACTATTTTATATTTTGTTATTTTTTTTAAATATGGTATATTGTTACAATAAAAAACAAAATCAGTTGGTATTATGGTTCTATAATGATTAGATATAGATATGTTTTGTAATAATGGTATTTAGTTTTTAAAAGGATTGAAAGAATATGTGCAAGATGCCCAACGTAGTTGCAATTCTCATTTGAAACTTGAAACCATTCAATGTCGGCTACTCTCACCCTCAAATTGACATTCAAAGTTTCTACTTGTGCTGTTGCATTTGTCGTTGAAAGTTCTTTTTTTTATTTATAAAATAAATCAAATATTCGCAAGCAATGTGACGTATTGTCTTGACGTGTTAATATTTCAAAGCTACGTAACTCATGATCGAAATGGCGTTGTGAACCGTTTCAGTTTTTGCTTATACGATATATAGGTATTGTTAAGAATGCTGAGAGATGCACCTGAATCATTTTAAAGATTACACGTTTGAATGTATTTGCACACACCTGCACATTTTTGGTTTATATTGGTTCGAAATAGTTTATAGAACCCCCTCCCCTATTTTCCCCCTATCCCGTAGTAGTCATGCGATACAGTACACCACTCTACATAAGCAAATATATATTTAAAATTATTCTACTATATGTACGTATGTGATTAATTGAAATAAAGTTTTGGGAAAAGATGTCGATTGCAAAATAATGTCAATTTTAAAATTTCTGACAGTCGAGCGAGTGACAGTAATAAATTGTTTCTCTTTTGGTGAAGTTTATTTCGCTATGGCACGACCGGTGTATTAAAAACACCTAATTGTATTGACACGCGAAAGTAATTGAACGAAGCACATCGTGTATCATCTGGTGTTGAATAATTCGATAAAACTGTCAATAAAACACGTACGGAGCCGTGTATCGAACATAGTTATAATATGTTTAGTTTTTGTGACATTCCCTTATGGCAACATTCAATAGTTCCACGAGATTGAAAGGTTCGTTAATTTCCTGTTGCCCTGATAACAGTCGAGTCCCTCCTGTTTATTATTCCCGTCATTATTCCCGTCATTATTTCATCGTACGAGTTATCCCTTTCTCACCTGTCACTGCTTAGTCGTCTCTGTGAATTATCGCCATACATAATGCATTTTATGTTCAATGCCTGACTCAATTGTTTGTGAAAGGAGAGATTTTTTTGAAATGTTTTTAAATTCATTGTAATATGAGATTAGATATCAATTCAGTAAAATAATCCAGGAGGGCTGTTCGGGTTATTTTTAAGGAAATGATACTGCAGAATAATTCTTACTTCCCGGAGCTAGTGGAACTATGTCATGCCTATTTGGAGAATCTTGTGAAGCTTACCAGAATTGGGAAGGAAAGGGGGTAGAGGAGGGCTGGAAGTCACTTACAGAATAATGTTATTTCATTCACAAGGCAGCACGCAGCAGGTTGGCGCATTTGCGCTAACCTGCTGCTGTATAAAAATCTGTAACTTTTCAGTCATTGTAAATAACGAAAATTGATTTTTCACGAAAACTGCGCTATACAAATTATCCAATTATATATCTGTTCAAATCTGGTCACCTAACAAACCTACAGCCTTTTCATGAATGTTTCTTGATTCTGAATGTTGGTCTCTCACTACAAGAAATTGAGACTGTCTTTTCACTCCAAAACGATGTGCAAATAACTTTAATTTAATAAATTAATAAAAATTACTTTGTCACCATTGTTTTTAATATATAAATATTAACATGTTTCGAAAGCGAAGCTTTACTCACCGGATTCACAGTCACTAATTTTCTAATAAATTTTAAATCAATAATAATGTAATAATTTAGGTAAGTTTAATTTATTTCGATTCCGTTTGCCAAAACGACGTTAATTTGTAAAATGATTTTGTATTATTTAAACAGCGATAAAACCTTCACCTGTCCACATTGTGTATATAAAAGTTAATTGGTTTTGATTTATTTTATTATAACTGCTTTTCTGCCTTGGTCCAAATTTATACGCACTAGAAAATTCCGCTGTTTTTTTCTGTACATTTCTTGGATTAATGTGACATTTACACCTTTGAAACGTTGTGAATATTTAACATCAACGGGTTACCTCATCCACTTGGGCCAGGCTTGATCGGCCTACCGGATGTCCAAAGCGAGAAACATGATTCGCATTTGATATAAATATACATAGACTAATTTAACATTCCTCCACAGCCACGTGTGGCTTCCATTTCCTTTCAATGACGCAATCGAGATTTTTTGTTATTTTTTAAAGATGGCCGGATGTCAAAACTCCACGGCTCTTTAAAAATCAACTTTCAGAAAATTAATAGTTTAACTTTCCTGCAAGAATTTATAATTTCCCTCGTATCCTTTCAAAAATATTGACCAAATAATAGGTATGGCGTTTTGTCTTTTTTAACCGTTAACCCCTTCAGACCTAAATTAAAACTACCAGTTATAAAACATATTTGATGCTTGATATCCATTATAATTATTTGAAAAATTATTATTAGAAGTTGTTGCTACTTATATTTAACAGAACATTGGATCTATAAGGTCGTGTTTCGCATAAAATGACGATGCAAACTCCGTATTAAAAAAATACAACATTTAAATAATTATAAAAAATTCGTTTAAAAATATCCTTAGTATTCACGACTTTATAAATATATTATAATATTAATATATCCCTGACGATGAAAGCATCTCTTTTGAAACATGTAGATATCAATGTATATTTATAAATTGGTGAATACTAAGTATATTTTTAAATTCATTTATTCATAATGACGCCACAAAGTGAATACCAATCGTTTGAAGAAATTATAATAATTAATTATACAATAAAGTTTACACAAAAATTAATCAATGAAAAAATATATTCAAACCTTATATCAAACAAATATTTATTGGTTGCGGAAGTAGAGATTGAACACAAAATCACCTTTCATGATGTAAACATGACTACCACCTGAACGAGTACCTAAAGTTAAATGAAAAAAAAAATTGCACACAAAAGCCAGTAATACCAGACATTGGAAAACGAAAACCGCAAATTTTTATTCGCTCTAGATTAACAAATTCTGAAATCTATGTATTTTCAAACATACGTACGGTACGAAAGGGTTAAATGATATTTCATAAATAATAACGAGCTTTTTTAATAATAAAAGTTAAGGATCAATATTTATTCGGAAATCTTCGAAAATAATTTTCTAGCTTTTTTTTTGAAATTTCAGCTTTTATTCATAATTTAATCTCCATTGCGCACAGTTGTTTTTGTAGGTTGTAGTTATTTCACACAGTTGCTTTAAAACCATGTCATTTGTTTATGATTTTCTACACTGAGAACTGATTTGCGACGGTAAAATCCTCCTTTCTTTGAAGTTAAAATATTATTTATTATAAATTGATAGCTCGGCAAATTTTTGGAGTTTTTTTTGTATTCCAAAATACCGGTCATTTAAAAAATATGTATGTTTATATGGCATACTTGTATAACAATATTAAAAAATATACCTACGGTGCACACGATAGAAAAGTGCATTAGATGTAATATAGACGATGATTCTATTTAATGGCATGATGTACCAACATTCTAAAAATAATATTCAAGATACTTTTGATTCTTGTCAAATCTCCAATCCTCAAGGTAAATTTTGAAGGCTCTCCGGCACTACCATCCTCTTTTTCTATCTGTGTTCAGATGGTATCATTGTATCACTCTCCGCCCACAGTTTCATTGTTATCATATCAATAGGAGAGTAGTACAAATTATTCTCTATCTTCAGCATCAGTGGCCGGATTTATTTATCTGTAACACGGTTCTCCGGGGGGTCCGGCCGCTGGACACTTCTAAGCTGTTCCGTCATCGTTCCGTGTGACACGCGCGCAACCGCGGCTGATGTATCTGCTTAACCCGGCCGCGCCATTGTTTCCTGTTCATCACGAGATAGTAGTACAGGGTGTAATCTGTCGCGAATGACAATAAACATTACATAAGTGACTTAAAATTTGTTATTCAAATATTGTCTCAGTATCGTGCTTGTGAGAGGCCACCATCTGTAATCGAATTGTTGATTGATCGAAATGGTGCTAGGTAGTTTTGTTTAGTTATCAGTTCTAAATAGCCAACCCAGCCTTCCTCTTCCATTTTTCTTCTGCTCCCCCAATTCCTTCAGTCTCACAAAATTCCTGGAATGGGGTGCCATGGTTCCACTGAATATTGCTTAATACCCCTTCCAATGGCGGTTATTCTATCTATCTAAGCTCAAAACCCTAATTTGCAGAGCTATAAATGGTGGAAAAACTCTCTTGAATTTACGCTGCTGCGGTTATCGAATTCGGAACCCCCCCCACTCAAAGTCAAAAGTTATGAAATCAGTTTGTACGTTTTCAGAAACCTCTAGCGGGTTATTTTTCTGACGTCCTCTCATATCGGAAGTTGACTTTCGTCAGGGCAATCTTCCCCTGCAGACTGATTTGTCGCGTCTTCTTCCGCTATCTCCGTTAGTTTTCCCCAGGATTATTTTATCTCCAACTGCTGTCAGTCAGTCTTTTATTTATTATTATAATTAGTTTTTTTTGTCTTTTTCTTTTTCACAAACCTTGTGTTTTCTTTTCTTCAATTATTTATACTATTATTCCTTCACCAAACACGAGAACCTTGTTTCTTTGCGGTGAGGAACAGCTATTTTATTTTTAATTAACTGCACTTTGTTAATCATGTACTATGTATGTACTTCTCTGTAAAGAAATACCCATAATTTTTTTTTAATATTATGTTCGTCTTACATCATGAAGTGATCAAATTGAAGATTTCTTCTCTAGTAGATCATTCAACTCTTTAAATGCCTATGACGTGCGGTTACGCCAACGCCGTCCATCCGTCATGTGCCAAGGCGTGCAGCCTCGCTGATACTATTTCGATGGCATTTGTCAACGCATATATATGTTTGTTGATTAAATGCAGAGGCATCTATAAAATGGAATGTTCTTTTTATTTACAATCGATCAAACTGATATCGTTGAGTAGGCACTAGCACAAATGTCGCCCCAAAATGGTGGCCTAAAACGAGTATTCATAGGAATTTGCTTGCGTTTAGCAGATTAAAGCTTTTGTTTTTACAATATTGATTAATTGTCTGTTGAATTTCCCTTTTTTCAGATTCTTCTCAGGCGTATTGGCGTCGGGAGGTTTTGGGAGATGAATTAATATCAATATGTATGATCATGTGTGCGGATATTTTTATCAGACAGATGTTTTTATGGTGATTTTAACCAATATCCCGCCGAATCAATAATACAATACGTCTTAGGGCCGAGTTACAGCCTGTATACTGTCCCAGCCTTGTCCGTTTACCGGAGAGTGCTATCAACAGGCGCTTGTTCTCGGCTGATTTATGGGCCGCCGCCAGGAACTTGGGAGCAACCTGTTCTCAAATATTCCATATCGGACGTCGCGGCTTATCCTGCCAATAGTCTCCGGCGGTGATGGAACTATGGAGCTTTTGAAACTCGTCCTCAAGTTGTGAGTAAAGTAGAGATAGGATAATGTCCAACGCGAAGCAACTTACTTTAATCCCGAATCGATGTCCTGTCTTCCCTCGGTTGTCCAAAGTTAAAACAATAAGTGCGGGTTGTTTCGAGACACCTGAAGGATTCATCAAAATTTTCAAGTTAATATTCATATGCTGTTATTATTCAAGCACTGCGATACAACTCTCATAATGTAATAATAACAGAACACGAATAAAACTCTCACAGATCTTCAATATTAAACTTTGAAATTTTGACGAAACGTTGAAATTCTCCGAAACAACCCGCTCTAAATGTTTCTTTTTGAAAAGTTTTGTTTTTATTTTATTAATTTTTTTTCATTTTCTTGTGCAATAAGTAAAAAAAAACTTTAAAGAGATTCTTGTGTAGTGGTGCATTCCGACGGTGGTTTGAATTGTAAAGAGTTCCACAGAATTTCCACTATACCGTACACCACTGAGCGAGAATGATTCCTACATGTATTTGTTTTTTTAAATAATAGTTTTTCACAAACTAAAATTTGTATTTCATATCTTTGTCCATTATTTATAATTTTTGATGAGGTTTTAACGATGTTTTTGAATGAAAACCCCTTGAATTGATTTGAGACTCAAGATTAAACGTTAAAAAAAAACTTGATCTTTGAGCTTTATGTTTTATGCATTGAGTTTTAAGCTTGGATCTTTTAGCTTTGAGCTTTGAGCTACGTACAATAAATACGTTATATTTTTAATCCACCTAAAGCCTGCGCAAGTCTTGAAATAATGTGTGATTATTTCTTATTCATTTCTAATTGATTGTATTGAGTTGAAGCCGACGTTGCGACAATATATAATAATATACTTAGCAAGATAAATACATTTGACTTAAATTTCTCCGAGATAATAAACGAATTAGTCGACTTTTATTGCCATGGTCATCGAGGCTTTTATTGCATTTAAAATAATCAGGTTTCCTTTAATAGACTTCGAGGCTTAAATACCCTG
>JAHDVE020009812.1:0-22693 GCA_022606495.2 Halesus radiatus | reverse complement strand
TTTAGATTTAGGCAAGAGGTCTGTCTAGCATCGGCCCTGAATCCCGACTGACCGCTGTTGAAAGGCAGATATGATGATTCAAAAGATAGAAAGAGAGCGCCAATATGAACAACATTTAGAATAAATGGGCGCAAGTGACAATTCTAAAAGCATTAATAAAACAAGACATATTTAAGGTAGATGAATGTGTTAAGTAGCATTTAGAGAAACACTATGAAGTTTTTCAAACCTATAACATGTTAAATAACAGAACAAACCCGGTTGTTTTTTTTTAATTTTCGGAGGATACTTAGGGATTTCTTTCTATGGAGGGAATTTCATATAATTACATTTTCAGGATGTTGACTGACGAGATTATCTTCGAAAATAAAAAATAATAAATTTTAAGTGCATAAAACCTCCAGTTTTTAAAGGATATTTGTAATATATGCATAGAATTTCTGTTTTGCCGAGGCTTAATTTATACAGCGCAGTTTTGTGAAGGTTCACCTCAAGTGCGCAGCAAAACAGTAAACAAAATACAAATAACAATACAATGAATGTAATTGAAACAATTCAAAAGATGAAAAAAGATACATATAAGAAAGAAGTAGTTTTACCAAGACATTCTATACATACCATGACATTCACTACAGCGCCCTTGAGGTGATTTTTCACAAAAACGGCGCTATACAAATCATCCAATTATTATTATTATTGTTATAGGAAAATTGCATTGAAAAATGTCTAGTTTCTGATTCCTTGTTTACTAAAATTTGTCAGTGCATACTTACAAGTACTCATATTTCCAAACTGCCAATTGTGATTTTATAAGAACTGGGTCACAAAACCCTTTTATTGCTGATTGGATTGTAAAAAAAATACACTTTAACCTGTGGAATGCCGCGCTCCCACGGTCTAGTATTTCCATAGTGTGTCGAGGGAAAAATGTATTTCCTAATAAGTGATTTGTGTTTTTGCACAATTATGTTGTTTTTTTAGTTGTACTCTGCTACCAGCAAATGTATTTATATATCTCTCATAAGTAGTTTCCCCAGAATATCTACTTATATTCTACATATCTAAGAAAAGAAAGTATGTTTTTAAGTTCCCCACGCACTGGCTTTGCTTATGTGGGATTTTTTGTTTTATATTACACATAGGTTGTTCAGATG
This sequence comes from Halesus radiatus, assembly GCA_022606495.2. Taxonomy (NCBI): domain Eukaryota; kingdom Metazoa; phylum Arthropoda; class Insecta; order Trichoptera; family Limnephilidae; genus Halesus; species Halesus radiatus. The sequence continues at coordinate 21,539 of JAHDVE020009812.1, read as the reverse complement.
TATTTATAATATAATGTTAAAAAAATAATAATAATAATTTTTTAATCATTGTACCTTGTTTGTGTGAATGTATGTATCAAAAAATGAATAAATAAAAAAATAAAAAATAAATAAAAGTTACCAATCCGATACACCAGCGTTCAACGGATACAAATTTTACATATCCGATTGGCAATCTCGGCGCACTAGAAGTTAAATGTGAAGAAACAATAAAAGTTGCAAAACGAACAAGAAGAAAACTGGCAAACCATAAAGGAATAGTCAGTGGAGCGCCATTGATAAATAAGACAAGGTCGAGACAGGTTCAATAAACTTTGTCAATCATCAGCTAGTTTAGTTTAATTTACATGTTGAATACCATAACATTTCATTGAAATGTAAATATACCCACAGTATAAATAAGTTCACATAGTACCAAAAGCCTTGAGACGCTTGTCTGGAAATGTGGTGATAACTAAATATAAACTAACAAGGAAAAATGTGTCACTCCCACAGAAGGAATTATTAGTAATGGCCTTATCACCGATACCAACACAATAAGCCAATATGAATACACACCTTACTCTGAAAGCTACAATGTTATAATATGCAATTAAAGTACAGTTCTTATTGGAATTATTGTGAAACACTTTATGCTCAATTGAAACTAGTTCACATTTGTTATGCAAGATTAGTAGAAGAATGGCTTTGTTTGTGTCAATTCAGCAAAACTTTACACTCAAACCAGTGATGCAACGATGCGGCTTTCACAGTACACTTGCAATAATGATTAATAATGCAAGAATGTTTTTCCTTTTTTCAATTAACCTGAGTGAATTGGATACGAAAAGCTCCTACAAAAACCTAAATGAAGTTGGCAATTTAAGGGCTTTAAATGATATTGTTTTATCAAATAGAAGCGGTTAGGTCACCCAAAAATATTACTTCACTACGAATCGTGTGATTTTTTAAAACTTTTGCTGAACGAAAATGGCGCTAATTAAAATATTGTAGAAAAAAACATTCGGTGCTTTAAATATTGAAATCAATTGTTTGTTGGCGGGTATACACATGGTATTACATTCTCTGTAAAACTAACATACGAGTATACAGTATTTTTATAAGTTTCTTGAAAGACTTGAGCTTTAAACTTACAATTTATATGGGTTGTTATTTATTTGAAAATAAATTCAAGACGTAGATAAAAATTATTAAAATATGCATAAGAAATGGCAAATCACAATACAACCACTTCGGGGCGGAAAGCATCATGTGTGCTTGTTATTTATATATGCAGTATGTTATTTGGTCACCTCGACAAGGGCAGAGATCTCCGAGTGGTTTTGGGGATGTGTAGAGGACACGTCTCCATGCTGCAGCGGCAGACAGGCAGGCGGGCAGGCGGAGCAGCAGACGCCGAGGCGGCGGCGCTCCAGCACCAGGCGAATCTGCGCCGCCGCCTCTTGGACAATGCCGTTCTTGTCGGGCTGCCTCACGTCCGACAGGCACGCGCCCAGCAGCTCCTCCAGCTGGTTGATGGTGTCGTTCTCCAGCTCCCGCCGCCGCTTCTCATTGTTGCACTTATTACTGGAAAACAGACATACGCATTACTAACATATCAACTATTCAAGTTACATTTGAACCCCAAACGATCCGCGTAACCATCCACTCGACGTAGATAGAAACCGCCGCTTCACATTGTTGCACTTATTACTGGAAACAGACATACGCATTACTAACATACCAACTATTCAAGTTACATTTGAACCCCAAACGACCCGCGTAACCATCCACTCGACGTATATAGAAACCGCCGCTTCACATTGTTGCATTTATTACTGGAAACAGACATACGCATTACTAACATACCAACTATTCAAATTACATTTGAACCCCAAACGACCCGCGTAACCAACCACTCGACGTAGATAGAAACTTGGTGAGGCTAGTAGGACATTAGCAAGGCATTGCTATCTCAATAGAAGCAGCTGCTGGAAGTCGAAAGCACCAGTGGATACAGAAACCCTGAATCAGAAGATGAAAGGTTCAAATACCGTAATATATAAGACCACCTTTTGAATCGCGAGGCGGCTATGATCATTGCAGATATCTAAAACAATTCTGATTGGCGCTCACTAAATTGCTTGCTACTTTAGAATGATTTTTACAATAACGCTTCGAAAATAAGTGGCACATTATTTGGTTTTGGGTGACATTAAACATATTGCAGGTTGAATTGTGACACTGTTCTTTTATATTTTCAGTAACAGAGAGAAATGTAAGTACATTTTATATCTCCTTAACTATTATAATAGTTTAAATAAAAAATGTTTTTGTTTTAAGCCACTTTATTTTTATACATATTTATGCATTCTATTGAAAGCATAAATATGTATAAAAATAAAGTGGCTTAAAACAAAAACATTTTTTATTTAAATTATAATGTCAAGCCACAAAGTGATTGCTTCCTTCGATATATTATAATAGTTTTGTTTTATTTGTATGGCCAATTATATATCAGTGTCTAGCGATGTCTGTAACTACTTGCAAATTCGAATTCTCTTTTAACCCTTTCATACCTTCAACCTTTCAACCCTAATTGGCATAATTTATTGTTTATATTGTTATATGTATGAAAATTATGGATTTGCTGTTAATTTTCCCAAAAAAAGTAAAATAAAATAAAAAAATACCGTACGTACATTTTAAAATTCATAGCTTTCAGAATTATTTCCCCCGATCTAGAGCGAATCAGAATTTGTGGTTTCGTTTTCCAATTGCTGGCATTACTGGTTTTACGCACTAGTTTTTCATGGGATTTTAGGTATTTGAGAAAATGGAGAATTCTGCGCCATGTTCAAAATTTTGCATAATTGTCATATATACTTGAAGATAGTAACTTCAAAACTAGTAGAAAAATTTAATCCAACTTTTACTATTATTATTGATAGGAAGACAGTCTGCACTATGCGGTAGCAACCGTAAGTAACCACTCAAAAACCCTTACTCCCGTGAACATAGCCCATTGCGCACTTTTGCGTTTCCCCTTATTCTTGTCATAGTAGGGGTCTGTTGTTGGTATCGTGGTTCCACAATGTGATTCCACAAGTATCATAAAATGGGGTGACCTTGATCAATTTTAAACTTCGTTATAACATTACTGTCAGAAAATTATATTTATTGCACACTTTTAAACTATCAAAATATATATGTGCATGTGAGATGTTGGAGTCTGTGGCTTCTCAGAGAAACTCAGTTTTAGGTGGATTCAACATCAGCTTGTTTGAAGACGCCCAAAAAGTTATTGCTTCTAGACATTCAGCTATGCGAATGTCGAAACTTATAATGTACGTATGTTCTTAATAAAAAAATTGTTGATCTCTATGTGCATGTAAAAGCCAAATAGGCGTCGAAATAAATTTTGAAAAAAATCTCTTAGATTACATACTAGTGTTGCGGTGGTCCATCATCAAGAGCTTCTTCCTCGATGTCTCAGAGTGATCTCAAACCTTCTGAAGTGAACACACATTCAACTAACCCTTGATAAGAATGACTTCCTTTCCTTTACCTTTCCAAAGTTCATAAAAATATCGACTTTGACTCACTGCTGCCATCTGTGACAGATTCAACTGAGAATCTCTATATAAATTTGCTAATAAAGCGCATAATAGGCATAACATTACAAAACATGTAACATAAAATCCCAGATATCTGGAAGGTAGACAACAAACTTACTACCTACCAATGCAGTGCAAATGAGTAGGAGTACAATAAAAGATTTCGAGGAGAGGATTGACTAATTGATGAACTTACATTTGTGATTGGGGTTTATTGTCGGACTTTTTCCTAATCTTTTTGACGGGCGCCGCGACGCTCATCTTGCCCGGTACGCCCCCCCATGAGTCCCCCAGCTGCAGCTCGCACGGGACCAGCCTGAAACACAAACAAGCCTGTTAATATACATCATTCACACTCATTCCACGAGACTGCTGTCCCAAATCATAAGATGTCCCCAAAGACCACGAAAATAGGTATATTAAGGGACAGCACTAAAAAATGTCCATAAACCTCACTCTGCAAGTTGCTAACTTAAGCAATACCAAAAATGATTTATCTGTAAATTATGTATGGGTAGTTATGAAAATTTATAAGGTTTCAAAAGACACAAATCCTCAAAATGTTATCATTAAATTTTATGAAATACATACAATACAAAATGTCTAAAAATGGGTGCAGTTTGAAAAACCAGTGAAAGCAATTTTGAACGTTTTACCTAAAATTCCAGTACGTATTTCATATACAATTTAAAAGATTACAGTTTGAGGCTTATTGTCTTTTGAAATCTATATTTTCTTAGTTACCTGTATAGAATTTGCAAACAATTCATTCGCAGCATTTCTGTTAGCAACCACCAACGTGTGTATTTTTAGGTGCTGCCCGTAAGGCGTTAACCATAGCAACGTAGTAACATCATCACTGTACTCCTACTCATTCATTATCAACTATGGAGCTTTGAAATATCAATTTAATTTGTTGACAGAAGATACTCGTAAAAGAGCAAATCCAATGAAAATAAGTGAAGCCGAATAGAACCAGTATTCCAATACCAATATTACGTTCCCTTATATTATTTACATTTATTTATACACGAACAATCTGGTAAGTTAGACAAATAAACAAAATTACAAAAGTACGATTCGAGAATTAGCAAAAGTAAATGGACGCAAACACTAAACAAACTATAATAAAATTATTATCAACTTATTATTTTGTGAACTTTTTCATAAGGAATACGGTTTTTCATATAATATATCTAATTATTAATTGTTTTTGTGTTTAATTCGTAGAACTCCATTTATTACTTTTTTTACATTTAATGTAAATCAAATTATATAATGTTATAATTAAGTTCTGCAAGTTTTTATGGCTGTAACAATAATAAAGACTAAAAATACTTGCAGAACTTAATAATAACATTATTAACCGTTTTAGTGCTATGCTTATTTTGCAAGTATGTACTAGTATATAAATTGCTACAGATATTCTGTATTTTTAAATACAAAGTATGGTATTCAATAAAAATGCAATAACTTGGACAAGGTCTCGTTGTCTGTAGTGCCGCTGTCATTTGATACATTAAGATCATCCGCAATAGAACTAACTTCCGACATGGTGAAAAATATCGATTCACTTTAGGGTGTATTTACTTTAACAGGATAAACAATAAATACAGTTATCAAGACACGCGCCAACCGCAATATACCACGCTCAAATTGAACACATGATCTCCCGAGGACGACAAAAACCACACTGAAAATTGCAGCGCTATAGCGCTGCGTCGCAATTTACGTAACTAAAGCTTACAGCGCGATGGTGCTGGGCCGTACTCTAACGGTTAAATTTGATTAACATTAATTTTCTTTTAAATAATATATGTAACATAAATTACTATTTACTATAACAAGCATATTAGTTATTCAAAAAGTAGTTGAAACTTTATAATCCTTACTCTTTAGATAACCCAGTTATGGATTCCAGAAAAACGACAAAAAATAGTTGAAACTTTATAATTCTTACTCTTTAGATAACCCAGTTATGGATTTCAGAAAAACAACAAAAAATAGTTGAAACTTTATAATTCTTACTCTTTAGATAACCCAGTTATGGATTCCAGAAAAACGACAAAAAATAGTTGAAACTTTATAATTCTTACTCTTTAGATAACCCAGTTATGGATTTCAGAAAAACGAGAAAAAGTAGTTAAAACTTTATAATTCTTACTCTTTAGATAACCCAGTTATGGATTTCAGAAAATGACAAAAAGTAGTTGAAACTTTCTAATTCTTACTCTTTAGATAACTCAGTTATGGATTCCAGAAAAACGACAAAAAGGCAATCGGGGCGATTAAAAAACTGAATAAACTAACAGCCTAAACTCATTTTGTAATAATTTATCCTGTACGCCGTTACATAGGCTGACAAGTACGCGGAAAAAAGCTCAGTGTATACTGTACTACTAATTTACTAAGAAGTACCCATAGAAAAAGCTAGGGGAATTTCTCGCTCCTATTCACGTGGGACCTTTATTCAGTTAGCCTGATAAATTCGCTGACCCAATTCGATAGACTAAAACAATATTCATTCAGCGGCAAGAATAATAAACAAGGGGAATAAAAAAATATAGAACAGTCCGCCCTTCGAGTCACCTCAAGCACTCGCGACGCGGAGAGAGAAGGCCTTTCATTACGCGAGTGCTGGTAGTGTTTTTGTCAATAGACTGAAAGTTTTTGCTTAGCAAGTCGAATCTTAGTCGCCCTAGACTTACGTTATTTCTTTTCTTCGCTGCTCCAAAAAAACTACATCGAAAGGGTTGCGACTTGTTCTTTACACGAGCACATCAAATAAACCAACTGCGGCGCAATTACAGGAAGGTCGTGAAACGTACTGATTTCAGAGGTGCGACTTCGGGGAGAATCTCCTAGGTTACTTTCTAGCCGCTGCTCAGTTAAATAATAATTATTGATCGAGATAATAATTTACGATAACGTCCAAAACTGAAATGAATTAAAGATTGTGAAGTAGCTGCATGAGACGCCACTAACGAGTGAAATAATTGTATAAGATAATGTAATCTCCCAACTGACTGACTTCCAGATAGTGTTATCCAAGCTGAACGCCGGAAAACAGTTAGATACGTCTCTTAAAACACTCAATTTGATACTAATTATTATATAACAACTTGCGATTCTTGGACCGCTTCCTCACGGGTCGATAAGGAGTCAACATTAACCGAGTACAGTAAGAACGCGTGATACCGAGAGGGCTCCTCTATTAGCGGTGTTGCGTACTTCCATTGCCCTCATTCTTGCTGTACACGGGCTATGTTGATTTCATACCGACCCGTGAGGGGGCCGGCTTACTTTCACGATTGTGATTATTCTTAGAATAAAATAAACGCAAGTTGTATTAAAAAAGAAATACAAGCAATTAGACAAATTATTAAAAATAACACAGCACGATAAAAATACCATCAATAATTAAACAACACAAATCCTTTTTTTTTCAAATTAACTCTGTCTAAAAAATGATTGATCGAAAATGAAGAAAATATAAATTTAGAAGTGTCAAAATTCGTTAAAATCATAAATATTAATTTGAGAAACAATAATTTACTAACTTTTGTAAACAAAATATTGCTTGATATACAATAATATCTAAGATTTGGTCCAAAGGGGCAATGGCGTGCACTCCATGAAGGATGAAAAGCTGTGCCTATCCTAAGAAAAACAAAACATATATATTTTTAAACATTGTAGAAAAATACGACAAATTTCTGATCAAGAGGTATTTTTCCCATGAATTTGGTAAGGAACTTGTACGCTCAATTTTTCTGTAGGCCACAACGTTCAGTCATAATGACCATTTTTTTAATTATTCAATTCAGTATTCATTCCCGAATTTGAAAAACTACACACAGCCTACATTTATTTGGTCATAGAGTAATGCACGCCACTGCAAAAGGGGATGATTTGTTTGCGACTATTGAATAAACTGATTCCGAACGACCATGCGCACTCCAAACAAAAGCAGAAGAACATTTACCTACAATTATTGGACAAAACTTGACGCATTGTTCCCGAAAATTACTTATCGTATTACAAACGCAAATTTAACATCATAAAGATAGGTGTTATTAACGTTCCGAGTAACAATGCAAGCGAGGTTTACACGCCTCCACTATCGAAGCTCGAATGCTTTACGATCTATTTCGATGTACGAGTATTGTGAACATACAATTTGAATAAGTCGACCAAACAATCGTTATTACAACAACAGCCGCGTTTGATGATTTTCCAAAAGATAGCCCGAATTCGTTAACATTTTCCGAAGTAACCCGAAGGCTCGAATTACACGCGTGTATGTTAATTAGGATGACTTGCAATTTGTTTATACAACACAACTCCATCATTTGAAATGATGAAAAGCCATCACAATATACTCGTATTTCACCAGAAACAAGTATTCTGTTATGCTTTGTTGGTGCGTGGGAAGCTATTCTCAGACAAACAATGCACTAGAAGAGACCTCTTACAGCAAAACAAGCTATCTGATAGAACAATTGGGTTTACTTTGCTTGGATGGGCTCAATTATGTGACAAATTACATAAATAATAAGGAGAGTGGAACGTTCTTCAGAGTGTTTTTATTGGCTCGTTGTTGCTCATGCCCCCTGAAGACCGGTGTGAACTGTAATAATTCTAGTACACCACCACCATTTGTCAGGAGATTGAACCTCCGAGATGTTTACGGTATTGCTGAAAATTACTTCGTTCGCAGTTAGAGATGATGCCGTGAAAACGGTCCCCGGTCTTTCGATGAACAAAGTACGTTGAAAGAAATAGGCCTGGCGTTTGCTCCACAACTATGTTAATATAACGCGGCCGACAGGTATCGCAGGATAAGAATTGAAATCCAAACAGTGTTTCTAAATCTAAATATACTACAGTAGAATCATGTAGTGGTGTACTGTACTGGGACAAGAGGGGACTGCGGGAAGGTGTTCCAAACTATTTCGAATCAATTCGAACCATAATCGGCGTGCACAAGTACATTCGAACGTGCACTCTTTAAAATGATTTCCGTGTACATATTATACATCCAGTAACAATTAAGTTTTTTAATATTTAAAGGGTCTGTTTCCATCTTCTATTACTGTGGGTACCTATATCGTACCTATTGTGTTGGAACTGTGACCGCATGTTAGAAAATATAATTTGAGTAGGTCGATAAATTGCCAGAAAGAGAGTAAAGAAAAAAACTTTAAATCTTTAGTAACTTCCCACAACACGCCGAGAAAACTTATTTTATTATAATCAGAAAAATATCATTTTGTATAAGGTGACTGGCACTTGATGGGCGTTACAGTGGATGCATGTTCAAGTCAAGAAGTTCCTGTGAACATGAACTTACATAATATAGTTATTGAGCACATGAAAATAGTGTAGTATAAAGTTTCTAAAAAGGTACATAATTTTCTTATTAATGTTTAGTTATGGTTTACTAAATTATGTAAGGTAAAGCTCATCCTTGTTTTGACATTTGACATTCTAACCTCAAAACTGATCGAAACCGACCAGCCATAGATTTGGAGCGTTTTGGCGGGCTTTGAAAAATTGAAACTTTGAAAATTATTTTAACTATGAAAACTAACTCTAGAAAAAATAACAAAATATACCGATATTTATGTTTGAACGTCATTATTGATAAAAAAAAGTTTTTTATATTGACTTGGAGTTTCATATTGTGAGTTGCGAGAGGTAAGAGAGGCCGCATTCAGACGCGAGTAAAAAAAGCTGCCTGGTGTATAATAAATAGCCAGGCGACAATCGCGACAATTTTAGTGGCCGCCATTGATTAGAAAAAGACAACGACTGTTTTAATACTCTCTTGATGTGGTTGAATAATCAGAAGGAACCCCCCCCCCCCACCGACCATTCCTCCCTATTTTCTATGTCTCTGTAATATTAAGAAATAATAATCCTATTTTCACGTAATTTATTTTTATACTCTCTTGTGAATATGTGGTTGAATAATCAAAAGGAACCCCCCACCGACCATTCCTCCCTATTTTCTATGTCTCTGTAATATTAAGAAATAATAGTCCTATTTTCACGTAATTTATTTTTATACTCTCTTGTGAATATGTGGTTGAATAATCAGAAGGAACCCCCCACCGACCATTCATCCCTATTCTCTATGTCTCGGTAATATTAAGAAATAATAATCCAATGTTCACGTAATTTATTTTTGTTTGTATGTGTTTCCACCGCGTCCTTCATGTGATTCATCAAACACCAGTTACTCTGTATAAGGAGAGAAGCAATCAGCAGGCAGATTTAAGAAATTGAAAAACTTTGGCACGTTTTTTTATACATTAAATTATGCTACAAAATGAAGCTAATAATGTCAAGGTTCGCACTGAATAACCTGGTGACTCGCCTACCAACAAGAGATCTGTATGATCCATACAATAAATTTAAGTAAAAAACGATCACGCCATTTCCCGACGGGTATAAGCAGGGCGGATAGAACACCACACATTCTGTCCTGGCATACATTCCTTTCTATATCGTCTCATAAACACTGATTAATTGAAAATATAAATTATATGTGACCATATTCATTCCCCAGCTTCAAGTCTCAGTACTGGAGAACAAGCAGAGGCATTTGTTGAAATATTTACACAATAAAATGTGGTAATTGACCTAGTAAAGCGATTTGATACGCGTAACTTAAATAGTGATAGCAAAAAATCAGGCCAATCAATTAATTAATGGGTTGACAATTATATAAAAAAGAATGACTCAGTCGTAATAATCATTCCATTCAAATCATCGTCATAAACAAAAATCTTAATTTATCATCACAGATGATTGCAAAGGCTGAAATTTATCAATGGCCTTGAGCCCCATTTATTTATTAACACCCCAGTGGGCTTCTCGCGAGAACACGGCTGATCGTGATCGTATCTTTCTTCAGGGCTTTCGACGAAACAAAGTACAGTTTCATTTTAATATTGATGTTTATGACATCTTAGGGATTTAATATGTTCTATGTAAAATTAACGAGTGAGGAGATAGAACAAAGTTTTAGTTTATGATCCGTAATATTGAATATGGTTTAATATTACTTTTTAACGTATTGTTTAAGATGCCACAGCACATTCCACCTGAATACATTCGGAAATAATATTGCCTACTTTAGCCCTCTGTCTCAAATGTGTAGACAATATAATGTTGTGCTAATGCAGACATTTTTGTCGATAATTTGTAGTTTCAGAAAAAAATTACCTGCTATTATTTAAAAATATGTAACAATTAGGTTAAGCATATAATGTATTACTTGGGTCTCTTGCTTCTATTTGTATTATATATCATTGGGTGAGTTTTTGTAATTTTATGTTTCATGTATCTGTACCAGACGTAATCTGGCACACAAGCGAACTGTATGAGGCCGACTGATCCCAATCTACGGAGCGAGGCTGGGAGGGGAGGTAACACTCCTACCGTTCCTTTTGCAAGGAGGAACGGTACTGACAACGACTTTTGTTGACGAATTTTGCAAATTCTGCGGGCCTTGTCCTTGTGACGTAACTTTTGCGAGCCTTGTCCGAGGTAGTTGCTTATTGGGTCCAGTCCGAGGCAGTAGTCCGAAGGAGGTAAGCAGTGGTCAAAGTAAAACAAGGCGGGTGGTTCAGAAGTCAGAGCGGGCGGAGGAGAGAGAAGTACTTGTCAGGGTGGCGGTCGAATGCTAACTGCCCGAAGTGGCCTTCGCAGGCCACTTAAAGCGGTCCGCAACGTGCAGACCTACGGCACCGTATGGATGCCTGACAAGTCTGTCTCCCTCCCACTAGCCGTACCGCTCTAACGATTTATTTCAGTCATTTAAGTCGGAGCGGTCTGTGGTCGAACAAGCTCTCCATAGACCGCCCGTTGCATATATTAACAAACAACAATGATACGAACATCTATATATAACAAATACGAAGATGGCCGCGTCGGAACATTCAGGGAGACGGTGACGACCGATACAGTATCCTTTGTTTGAAAATATGTAATTTATATAAATTAACTGACTTTATAATTGAATTGTTCTCACGTAAGTGGGAACATCTGTAGTCATCGTGAAATGGCATCAGTTAAAACGCTTAATTATGAAATCTGGATACAACATGACAATCATGTTGTATCCAGATATATCCAATAATTTTACACGAAAACAATGGAAACAATAATGTCCTGTTTCAAATTTCGCTAGCCAAAATAAAGTAGGCAAATATGTTCACAACGATTAATATGTACAATAAATAACAATAATAACAATAATAACAATAAATAACAATAAATAACAATAAATAACAACAAATAACAAATATAAACAATTACACTTTGAATAACGTGTATTTTATTACAAATGTTCATATTTTAGTTTAATAATACACTATTTACTGCATCCTCTGAGGGTTTGAACCCGCGAAAAAAGGTGGCACATTTTGCATTATTTGTGAATTTAAGAAATATAACGGTCACCCACTGTAAGTACACTATAGCCAGTAGTTGAACCACTAACTGACGTAAACAAAAAAAGTAGTTCCAGAATTTTCTTAGGTACGATAACTCCCAACTTTACGTGAAAACTTATACAAATAATAATGCAGAATTGTATTAATTGCGTTGTTTTACAATGCTTGAGTAATATATTAGAATCACCGCATGGTTTAAATGAGATCGGGGAACACGCAAATGTCTACCTTATTGAAGTGAGAAACGTATGAAAAAGTCCATCAAATTGGAAAGATTTGAAAAACAAATTAACTCAGAGGTTACACAAATGCGGTTCACGCAGTAATCGACCCCACTGTAAAGCGAGATGTGGGAGAACGCGAATCAAAATCGAAAGATATGAAAAATAACTCCGCCAATGAAATTAGAGTATTAATATAATAGATTATACTAATTGATTTTGACAGTAGATAGTATCCAAGTCTTCGATATAAAAAAACGAGTCCTTAACAGGGGAACTCGTGCGCACGCTTAAAAAGGTGTACCTGGATTATATTTACGGTGATGATAACATAGTGTTTTTCATCGTGACCAACATATAACAAAATTCTTAATACAAACAAAATGATAACTAATTACTTAACAGCGAAAATTTGACTGATGACGTCGATAACCAGTGATGCAGTAGATTTTAAAACGATATAAAATGTAAAGATAACTACCAGAAAAACAGTAGGTAATATGAATACCTAGTCCTTACTTAACCTTGTAGCACCGCGACTCGCATTTTTCCATTTCATGTTCAGTAAGGTTTTATTGTAAAAATCCCATTAGAACGCATTGGCGAAACTTGAATGGGTCTAATAATTCATTAGGCAAATAATAAATAGCATTAAATCTCGCGACCCATCAGTGATTGGGAACCTTTGGTTATATACCATGCAAGCATAATACATATTTTCCCTGTTCGGTTTGGGAAGTTATACATAACTATGACGAATAGCGAAATCGATTAACGAGATGTTGGTGTTGCGTTGATTAAACCGACGTATCAGAAACCCTTACAAATTATCTCGCCAAATAATGTGTAGTATCATCTCACTCAAATCAAAGCGTCGCCTAATTAAGAGAAATCTCGCCGTCTCCTAGGTCAGAGGTTAGAGCATCGAGTCATACGTTTGTTGTGATCGAGTCAAGTAGCTGACAACTGTTTTCCAAGTGAGATAAATGAACAATTTGTACGTGCCCTACTTCTGTTTATCGTACTCCGGCAATATTCCGAATAACTAGTACATACCGTATAGAACCAATGGAAAAATAAATCTGTCACGGTTCTATTTCGGGGGTAGGTGTAGAAATTATTTCTTAACTTTGATATTAAGCTTGTTTCTCTCGTACTTCATTTTAATTTACACGCTCTGTGAAAGGCGACTAATCGGCGTGGAAACACTATTTCCTTGTGTTGTATTCAGTGGCGGCTCGTGACCTTTGAGTGAGATAGAGTGCTATGATTGAAAAATACGACGTTATTGATGTTGTTGAGGCAGAAATAGATTTTTTTTTTTTTTTCAAAATTTCAATTTTTGTATGGAGATTTAGTTGGTAGGTAGGGCACTGCCCTACCTACCATCTAAATCATAGCACTCTAGATCACTCAAAGGTCACGAGCCGCCACTGGTTGTATTCGACAAGTATAATTTAACAATATAAGCAGCAATTGTTAATACTCCACCACAAATGTCTAACTGGTTCGTAGTATGCTATCTATCGTAACGCTTCTATTTTTGGTTTTCATTACTTCTACTAAGTAAATATTTCTGTGAATTTTTACTATCACTTATTTCTTTGGTTGGTTTTGCTTTGACGTTCATCAAAATTCACCTGTCAAATATTATGAAAACTATTTGACGGATTTTTTTTTTCAATTCGTGTTTTCAAACGTTCAAAACATCTAACATGACCACTTGATATTTGATAGAATGCCGAGCGACATTCAAATGAGAGGAGTCAAATAAATAGATCGATCCACTAGTAAGCGTGAAAAGTACGGAAGTTGTCGATTGAATTTCTCGATAAACTTGTTACTTGCGTGGGTATACGAGATCAATCGAGCATACAGAGATTATTTTGATAAAATGACATTAAAGACATTGGCGTGAAGTAGGTAATCATTATTATCCACGGAACATAAGATAAGTAATTGTTTAAAAATTAAATCATTTCAAATACAAATATATTTTTTGTTGTCTGAACAGTGATAAAGTGACGACAGTGAGAAATATAACCGATTATATATTTTTATTAGAACTTTTTGTGCATACATTTTAGTAATTGTGTAGATAAGGGTGAGTTTTATCTCTAGAGGTGATTTTTTCCAAGAAACCCAGATTTACAGTACATAAAACTTGTTGCTTTTTCCACATTTTAAATGTCCAAGGGCGGGTTGTTTCCGGGAATTTGAGGGATTTGTCAAAATTTCATAGTTGATATTCAACTTGTGTTATTATAACGTAATAATAACAGAACTTGAATATAACTTTCACAGAACTTGAATATTAACTTAAACATTTTGATGAATCTTTCAAGTTTCTCGAAACAACCCGCACTAAGTGGTGTAAGCGGGGAAGAAATTGGGTAAGAAAAGGAAAGGACGGAGTGAAGGTGGGGTAATAGGCTGGTAAAAATAGAAGGCAGCCTCCGCGCAGATATTGGCAGAATAAACACTTAAAACCTTTCCCCCCCCTGTAGAACTTTTTTTTTTAATTTTAACGAAATCCTAGTGCATAAGCATGTTATCACCCCTTAAGATGATCTCTGTAATATTTGGTGTAGAATACATGATTCGTATTTGCGAAATTTGAGCGTAATAGTATGATAAATCAATTGCTTCCCTCTAACCGAATACTCGTAGTGTTAACGTCAAGCTGTACTGTGTAGTTAATTTATGCTTTTAGTTAATAATTAGGATCGAGTTAATAATGAAGCGTATGTAAACACCTAAAAATAAGAAATATTCCCTTTAATCCGATAATTTCATGGCTATTTGAGAAATGCGGAATGAATTACTATTTATATCTAGATTATTTGAAACGGTGTACAGCGACTAAACTTCACCTGCCTTGCCTTTTTCTAATGTAAGTACTTTACTATTTATATCTAGATTATTTGAAACGGTGTACAGCGACTAAACTTCACCTGCCTTGCCTTTTTCTAATGTAAGTACTTTACTATTTATATCTAGATTATTTGAAACGGTGTACAGCGACTAAACTTCACCTGCCTTGCCTTTTTCTAATGTAAGTACTTTACTATTTATATCTAGATTATTTGAAACGGTGTACAGCGACTAAACTTCACCTGCCTTGCCTTTTTCTAATGTAAGTACTTTACTATTTATATCTAGATTATTTGAAACGGTGTACAGCGACTAAACTTCACCAGCCTTGCCTTTTTCTAATGTAAGTACTTTACTATTTATATCTAGATTATTTGAAACGGTGTACAGCGACTAAACTTCACCTGCCTTGCCTTTTTCTAATGTAAGTAAATTTACATAAATAAAAATACTTTATCGACTTTGAGGCTTATTTCCTTTTGCCAGGATGTGCAATGTGTATTTACCCACACAGAAGGTAATAAAACAAAAAAGGAATCGCAAAGGTGTTAGTGATATTCCCTTATGACTATTCAAAGTAGGTATCAGTGTTAGTTAGGCTCAATTTAGCCCAGGCAATCTAAAGCAATAACGTATTAGATCTATTTAAATATCCGGATCAGGTCTGGTGTGTCAAGGTGGACTCGTGTGTGCTACGACTGCTATATACTAACACCGGTAGTACTGTGCTGTGCACTGTGTAGTAACAGCTGAGTACAGCCACAGTGGAGTACAGTGCAGCGAGCATGTCCTGAATTAACATGGGCATTATCGCGGTGACAAACAAACACTGGCAATTCAACCAACACCGACTATTCTCGTGCTAATTCCGACCGAATAAGCCCAACCTGATTATACTGGCCATACTTCTTTTGTGACGTGCGAACAGAGGCCGCAGCTGTGTCAATCATTGTGCACTTCGATTTGATTCGCAAGTGTTTGATGCTGTATTATATTATAGCCTACCTGGCTTAAGACCCAGCAATACTGAATACGAAACTGAACATTGTTTGACAAGGAGATATGTTCATACGGAAGAGAGAGGGAGAACGCACTAATATAAATTACGTTTAGAGGGTAAGCGATCGTTTTAAAAATATTTCATAAAACACTACATATCTATTTAAAATAGAGGAAAAATCTTAAGACTACTGAATTAAGTATCACTTAAAGAAACGCTATGATTTTTTTCATACCTATAACATGTTGAATAACAGAACCACACACGTGTTATTAATATTTTTCGGAGCAAACTTTGCGATTTTTTTCTATAGAAGGAATTTCATATAATTACTTTTTCAACTAAACATCAGAATAAAGATAATATTAAAAAATAACATATTTTTGAAGTGTATAAGTTTGTACTGTGTACATAGAAATTCCGAATGTGAAACTTTAATCTGGCGGAACCGGAGTGTGATGGCGACTAATAGAATAGCATTAGCATGTATTTATTTTTTAAATAATTGCTATTTTTACTACCCGACTTCGCCCGTGATTTGCATTATTGTATAGGTAATAGGTTATTGTGTTAATTTCCTAAAGTCACCAAGGTCTCAGTAGATATATTTGAATAAGAATAAAAAAAAACACAATATTTTCCTGTTACCGATCATTGTATTTCTTATGGTGTTAAATTTATTTATTCTCCGATGGTTTTTTTTTTTGTCTTTTGTGAGATCATTAATAAAACCGGTTTTGTTTCTTGTTCTTGTCATTGTCTACAAATCTGGAGAAATGAAAAATTCTTTAACCAAAGGCTGAATTAAATTTAGAATTACTTAGTAGGTAACTCGAATGTGGGGTTAATTGGGCCGTGTGATGATTTTTAAATGTTTATTAGATTTTTTTAAATATTTGCAAAGTCAAAATAATAACTTTTGTCATTAGAAACCTTATATATTTTCGTGACTACCCGTATAGAATTTCTAGATAGATTGGTATTATTACTTGAGTCAGCAGACTACAAAGGGCGTATTTTCGAAAGCTCCCCTTTAACAATTCAACAGGATTTTGAATCGTGTAGTTTTCTTTGGAATGAGAAATGCGATTTGTCTTACATTTAATGAAATGCAAAAATAAGCTCCCGACTGGCAACGATAAGAAATGTACCGTACGAAGGCGTACAGAGAGAGTACTACAACAGTATTACAGTGT
The DNA here is from genome assembly GCA_022606495.2 of Halesus radiatus. Lineage (NCBI taxonomy): Eukaryota > Metazoa > Arthropoda > Insecta > Trichoptera > Limnephilidae > Halesus > Halesus radiatus. The sequence goes on along the minus strand of JAHDVE020009812.1, from coordinate 4,187 downwards.
ACAGTGTACAGTCACAGTGTACAGTCACAGTATGAGGATTGCCTTGATCAAAGTCAATCTCCGGCTTTTTATAGCACTACGAGAATATTTGCAAAGTAAGATAATAATATAACGCGTATTATGTATGTTATGTCATGTTATACGTATTCAGATATGTACTATTTCTTGATGATTTCGTGTACTCCAACTCGATCATTATAAGCTAAAATGTTCAAACTTAATCCTTTATTACTGGTATTAATTCTAATAGCGCACTTAGCGAGGAACATTAAGCGAAACGGACGAGTCCTTGAAGTTTGGAGATACCTTGCCTTGTCATAGTTTTACACTTGTGCCTCTTGCCGACTAACCCAAACTTGTCTACATACAGATAAACCCATATTCGGTCTTGTCCGCAAACCGTCAGGGTAAACCGCCGGAGAAATGAAACGCGGCACTTCAGCAAGGTGCTAAATCACTGGTTAGATGTAAATAAGGCAGAGATATTAATAATGTGGCCTTTTGAGGCCGCCCCCGCTTTAGCGTCCAGTTGCCGTGGCCATGTTGGGCCAGTGCTGAGTTCTGCCAGAACCGGTACTGTTTTAATTACGTTCTGTATCCGGTACTGGAGTTGTGCAACACTGAACAATGTCATACTCATACACTTTCATTAATATCAAATGCCGAGCTTTAATTACCTTTTTCGTGCACACATTTTCGACGTCGAACACAATTTTGTAATAATTAAGAAACGATACACACGCGAAAAATGGGATAACCAACGTGAGATAGGAGCAACTGTCAAAAAATAAAAGGGAGGATATTCAGATATCCATTCCAACAGGAAGGATTTTAATACGATGTGGGCGGCGGTGTTTTTTATTCGCCTTTTCAATTCTGGAGACCTGGAATCGTGATATCTGGCACGGGTGGGTCCCTGTCGAATTACTGTGTGTAACATATTATTATTAACGTGGTCAGATAATCGGACAAACGATGGAAGTAGATTGTAGATAGGATGTACGAGTATGTTGGCCACCTAAACGCTTGTTGTACCGAAACCGAACATCTGTGAGCATGTCATTAGCATTTGGAAGTTTATTTTTGAACGTGAGTTACACAGTGCAAACGCTTCGGTCGTGGCAAATGCATTTTCAGTATTTACCGCTTCGGCGTCGAGATATCAGCATTCCGCACCTCGGCTGCGGCCGGCCGAGCCAATCGGGCTACTGAAGCCTGAAGCGGAGCAAGACACGCGTGTTTCCGCACCACCCTTTTCAACGAGATGCGAATATTCTTTCACGTTCGAAGAGGAATATCTGATTTGATGGAATGCCGTGTAATTTACCTTTATTTACACGTATTCTCTCATGTGGAATCTACCCAGTGTGAAATATTTCTCTTCATAGGAAGTACGGAGAGAGGAATCTGGGCACATGAAGAAAGTATTTATTATTATGGTAGAAGTGCAAGTGTAAACAACGATCGAGGGTGGTTTTCTAATTGTGCGAATACAATCGTTTTGATTTGCAAAGGAACAGCGTGAAGCAAACGGGAGCAAATATAAAGAAAGTCTGATCCAATAGGGGAACAAAAGAAAAGCAGAATAAAGAAAATAGGTAATCTTACGCGGAGAGCTGCCGCAATATCATAAAGCAATGCGAAGTGCTTAGGATGAAGGACGGTGTGAAAACAACTCCGAAGCTGTGAAACAAAACACAGGGGGAAAAGAACAAAGCTTTTTGCAAATACTCGTACGTGGGGAATCATTTATTAATTAATTCCCATTGTGTAACCCAGCTTCCTGGTGCAGTCGCCGGGCGTGAGTCATCTGGCGTGTAGCTGTAGCGGTAGCCGTTAGCAACCGGCAGCAAGCGGTGGTAGGTACTCGGCACTGGTTACGCTCTCCGCCACGATTCACCGACACCGGCAGTATCCAAATAACTTGTACAACAATGTTCATCGATTCGTCAACCCATTTCCTCGCGATGCCGGCTAATACAGGCATGGGAAGTTGGGAAGTTGGGAAGCACGCTCGTTTAAACGCGGGCTATTTGCGAAGCCAACGAACACGGCCAGAGAGATCTACGGACGATGGTCCCGAATAAGTGACAAACATTATTTATAATATAATGTAATCACTAGTGTAGATGACGATAACAGTGGCGTAACAGCCAACTTCCACCAAAGCGTCGTGTGACATTTTACTGTCGATCAATGAATGATGCACTCGACATTATAGCTATAATCGACAAAATCAGATAAACCGGAGAAATTAAAAAAAAACTTTTGTAAGATCGCGAACGTTATGCCGCTGAATCGTGTGCAATATTTGATACCTAATGCAATATTTAAATGAACGTTACATCAAATGAGGAATTGCTAATATAATATCTCTAGCAAGTTAGCCGTGTATCGTTTGAAACTGTAAATATTATGGTGTTTGTTTACCAGTCTCAGAGAAATTATTTTCCTCTCCCGCAGATTAGCATTACTTTATAGTTAGTTATCTTCCATTAAAAGTGTACTCAGTCTCCGGGTAAGCTCATGCCGACTCTAAAACGCTCGTCTAATTAGCCACCTACGAGCATCCAACAGGCAACTGGGAAGAGGCAACTGGCGAGGTAAGTTATACCGAGATGATAATCCAATTAACGTTTTAATGCTACATAGATAAAGAGAGTAATTAGCGAAGGCGACTAAAGGTAAAGGCGAGCGAGCGCCGTACAGTGAACACTTGCGGTGCATAAAGCCAGCGAGGAAACCAAACAAAGCGTGACAATGTGTGCATATTGTTTAAGGTCGAGTCGGTTTTAAATTTCAAGGACAATGCGAAACAATTAATCTCGGCCGAGTAGCATCGACTATTACTCGGTTTTACGTTATTACTGGCGCAACTCCGCATCATAGCAGATTATAGCAGAGACTCCCAACATGGGCGATATCGCCCCCCAAGGGGCGTTGGTGAGATCCAAGGGGGTTAGGTGGACTGGGGCGGTGAAGGGCTGAGAATGGGGGCGAGAGTAACAAAAATATTTTTAATAAATTTTCCTTATGGTTTCAAATTTATCATATGTACATCATCATTGAAAGAATAATTCAAAAAATGAACTGTTCAATTATTCTATAGATTTATATACTGATTAATAGTTTGTTTTTTTTTACGGCGTTATCATAACACCTTAGCAGGATTCTCGGAACCTGTTGTCAGGTAATAAAGCAACAATAATGTACTACATAATATACTATGTAAAATATGTGTACAAATACTTATCAAAAGCACAAAGGTATCATAATGGAGAACAGGGGTGATGAAAAGATTGTGTCGGGGAAATGAGACTTATTATCTCTCAGTCACAGTGTATATATTTAGATTTCAGGGCAATGATGAAAAATATAGACCAAAAGAGGACGGCGAGACAAATAAGGTTGGAAACCTCTGATATAGAAGAATATGACTTTATGTTACATGATAATGTGTCGTTTATAGAGAAAGGGAGAGGTGTTACAACGGAGATCTAAGCGGCAAAAGCATACGAGGGTTTGCATTCGTCGATACCTGCAGCACTTAATGCTCGTACATGCTCTCGACTGCGGCGGCGATGGAGTCGCAGCAGTAACCCGTCGGCTACAACAATGGACAGATCGCATTCACTTTTCGCAGTGAAATGAACGAAACCGACCTTCTCCGGCGGCCATGTTGGATGAGCGCGGGCACCTCGCCGTAGCATTAATTAGTAATTGGTTCAATGTTGAGCGCCGAGAGTTATGCAAGTATCTCGTAACTGACAAACTACTTTCATCCGAATGGGTGCGGACGTGCGGGGGCGGGAGCGGGTGGGAGAACTGCAGATTGCCGGTGCACTTTTACCAAGCCTAGCCAGCTAGCCAGCTATCCAGCCAATATTGTCATAGAGTAGACCGATTCAACAGGAAACGTGCATTAGTTGGAACTGGTTCTCAGCAGACGTTGCATCTGGGCTGCGATCGTGAATGATTCCAAGTCCATTGTTGCGACGGTGGTCCCGCCCTTGTAAGTGCATTCGATGATTCATCCTCACGGCTTGCTTTATTTAGAGAGAACGTGGCATTACATTTTAAAATGGTAATCTTCATTAATTTATCTCCTCTTCTGGAAGGTACGACTGTAGGTCCTCCGTCGAGGTATCGGCCGCCTGTTTTTTTTTTATTTTTTATTTATTTATGGA
>JAHDVE020009811.1:0-22463 GCA_022606495.2 Halesus radiatus | reverse complement strand
TACTATATATAGAAAAAAAAATGTATTATCATGTTCAATTTGGAAGGCGGGTATAGATATAGCCGTTTCGAGAACAATTCATTGGACAACCGCTCTGCCGTAAGACTCCCCAAGTGGTTTGCTACGTTTGATAACTTAGCAGGGGTGCCAGGATCATGGGATGAAGTTTGTTCAGACTAGACTACGGATACGTTTGCCCACCATCTTTGGTACATGACCTTGATAATCGAACGCAGTTTGTAATTGGTTTTTTAATATTGGATTTGTAATAAATGGTTTAAGACTGTGTTTTGTAAGGAGTAGAGAAAAATAATATGTTTAACTACTGAAGATAATATTGACAACTCCCAAAATGAAACATGAAACTGAAAAGACTCAGAAAAGAAAAAGGTAATGGTAGCAGCTTGGACTCGAAACCAGGACGTCATACGGCTACCCCAATCTGTCCTGTCATTTTTATCGGTATCATACTTCGATTTCTGAGAACTGTCAACAATTCATTTTGGTTCGGGCGTCATTTTTTAAGATCTGTATGCCCTGTCTAGGTCGATGGTTAACGCATAAAAAAATGACAGTTGTGCTTTTCTGCGGATTAAAAATTGGTCAAATGCTGAAATGAACCTAGAATCAGCGTTTAACAAGGAACTTTAAAATGTAAAAAAAAAATTGATTACAATTTTATATTTGAATTTTTGTTAATCACCTCAAGGGTTTAATTCACTCCACTTACTCTCTTCCTGTTTGCCACAATTGGATCGGGGTAACCGTAGCTCAGTGGATGCTCAGATCCCGGATAGACCATGAGGTCCTGGGTTCGAGTCCCAGCTGCTACCGCTACCTTTTTCTTTTCTGTGTGTCATTTCGGTTTCATGTTTCATTTTGAGAGTTGTTAATATTATCTTCAATGATTTAAAATATATTTCTATGTGGTTTATAAGCTTTAATATGTTATTCAAAATTGAAAATAATATTCTCTAAGAGATAATAGCGACCATAGATAGTGGAAACAAATAGATATATGGCATGGAAGCGTGCCAACTTTCAGCTTTGAAAAAACTACCCAAGACTCAACTTCCCGGACGCAATATGCGTAAATCATTTAGAATTATTAGGCAGTAAAATAAAACCTTAAAAGCAATAAAAGCCTTGGTATTAATAAAACCTAGCGTATATTTTCCGAATCATTAAGTTTTAGAAACACAAAACACTAATAAATATTTCTCGGAGACTTTAATAAACATTTTATGGGATTTTTCGTAAGGTTTAAAAACAAATTATCGTTTAACGCATTTAATAATCTCCCATGTAATTTAAAACAATCACTTACTTAATGATTTGAATATTTTTTATATTGGAAAACATTTTATACCAATTGAAAATATATATTTTTTCTTTTATTTAATCATTTTAGTGCTGTAAGTAAAGTCAAGTTGATAATTTGTGTTATTAATAAATAAATATGATAATTAGGTGAAATTTGGTGAGGAAGTCATCCCTGTCTTTAAGGAAGTTAATTTCCTGGGAATGTTTTTGGACTCCAAGCTTACTTGAAACTCGCATGTAAATCATGTTACCACAAAATGTGAAAGCCATATCAAGCCACTTATATTTCTGTCCAGAGTGTGGTGGGGTTCCCACCCAGCCTCTTTAAAACTTCTTTACAATGCCCTCATCCGAAGTCACTTTGATTACGGATGTTGCCTGTTTGATTCAATATCTTCTTCAAATTCTCATAAATTATATAAGATCCAGTCAAAGTCTCTTCGTCTTATTCTAGGAGCCATGAAATCTTCCCCGATCATCTCGATGCAAGTAGAATGCTGTGAACCCCCCTTGCATATAAGAAGGCGATGTTTAGCAAAAAATATATTTTCAAAAATTGCTCGATAACATCCCATCCCTTGATTCCTATACTTCATTCTTTAAAGTACGATGTTATTTCAAATCCATTTTGGAAAAACACTTCCCCCCTTCTCTATGACTGCTATAACTCTTTCCTGGATATACCCGTAAATATCTATCGTAATAAATCTCTTCCCTTATACTCGTGTTCCTATAAAAGCCTTACTTTCTATCCCTAGTTTTACCAGTTTATAGGAATAAGCAAAAAAAATATTTAAATAATTCAGCTCAATCACATAATGTAGAATTTAACAAAATTATTGAGAACAATTTGCCACACCATATAAAATTATTCACAGATGGTTCCAAACTCAGTCAGGATTCCGATTGTGGGGTCAGTGTGTATGTTCCACACAAGAAAATGAGTCTCCCACACAAATTTCCCAAAGAATGCTCCATTTTCTCGGCTGAAAGTATAGCTATCATAGAAGCACTGCATCGTGTCAAATAGCATAATATTAGAAACGCCCTCATTCTTTCCGATTCGCTTAGTTCACTGCAAAAAATATTTTTATCTTCACTCAATTCTAATAGCGATTCCCTAATCTGCTCTATCAGACACCTCATGTATTCCATTTCGCTATCCATATGTGTCAGTGGTCCTGGCCTGGATTTCGGGACACCTAGGTATTGCTGGAAACGAAATGGCGGATTCCATTACTAAGGAAGCCATTGTTCACGGTTCGTTAAATGATATTCCTGTTCCAGTTAGAGACCATTTCCTTATTCTTAAAAGTAAATACAAATTCTAATGGTCCTCTGAATGGAAAACAGTTTTTCTAAAAAAGGCCATCAGTACTCATTATAATACAACCTTTTATTCCTGTCAACCCCTGGTTTCATAAATACACTTGCATGCCAAAAAAATATATTTCTTCCATAACTCTAGACTAGGTCACACTTCTTGTCTTAGTCATCTCGTCAGATTCCACATAGTCAGCTCGTCTTACTGCGGTTGTGGGTTAGAGGATACCCTGGACCATAATTTCTTCGAGTGTCCTATCAATGACCAATTCCAAACTTTATGCATGAATTGGTAAAACTTAAAATTGAACTTCGTACTAGTATTCCCTGCCTTCTAAGTCTCAACTCCCAACAAATTAACTATTTATTTGCAAAGTATATTTTAAAAATGGCATTAAAATCTAAGTGATTGGGGATTAAAAACACATACATTTACACTGTAACTTATTTGCTTCAATTTTATTTGCCCAAATATTATATCCTGTTTAAAAGTAACTAATTTTAAGAACAATCTGTACAATTAAAATGTAACTGATCAAACATGGCCAAGATCGCCCTTAATGGGTGAAAGCCAGAAAAAAAAACTAAAAATGCAATGACTTACACGAATATCAACCAAACTTACTGATTCTTTTTGATGTTAAACGTAAAAAAGAATTGTATCCCATGCATCTAATAAAAAACTAAAAGTAATTAATGTATAGAGAAAAAAATAGAAAATTATGTCGCTTCATAATTGTGTTTTCATGTAGTCCCGTCTTTCAGCGGGCGCATATGAGGAAAATTCACTTTCTATTCGCATTCTATTATTGCGATTGCCAATAATTACACTTACGTCATCACTGTCTTCATTTATCAGATCGAAAGGCTCATCATCCGTAATGTCGCCGTCCTTTGTTACATTGTCGGCAATAGAACTAAGATCCGACATGGTCAAATATATCGTTTTAATTTATTATAACAGGACAAACAATATATATAGTTCACAAGATAAACGCCAACTGCAATACACCGCTATCAAATGGAACACGTGCTCTTGTAAGGATCAACAAACGCATACTGAAGAACGCAGCGTCTAAGCGCTTCGAGGAAATTTTCCTCATTTCCGTTTATTGTTATTTAAGTGTGAGCGGTCTAAAGGATTGAGTTCCCATTCAAACGTTGCAGTTTCAAACTCTACAGACTACGTGGGTACTCTCTCAGGCAGCTGCTAGTGATTACGTAATGGAAATGTTTCTTAACCTCATAGGTGCCATGCCCGTCTTTGCACATATGAAAAAATCACGTCAAGTACGTATAGGTATCGTAACGAATGGTAATCCGAATACAGGACTTGAACAATCAGATGAATTACTAGGATGCAGCATTTAATATAGTAAAAATAACACACCGTAAAACTTTTCAAATTACTGTAAAAACTTTTCGAATACTCAAATTCGATTTATGGTTACACCCGTTGTTCTTTTTTTTGCTAAAAACGATAAATAGGTGTAAGCAAGACAAAATTCTGTTTCTCAGTGACGCTTTTCAGAAGTGCGCAATCCTAAATACGTGTTGATCACATCGACTTAAATTGTGCGACCTATACTTACGTATGGAACTTTTTGAGAAGGCAAAAAAAATCTGAAACAAATTGGCACATTACTGTAGACAAAGGCAGGGATTGGATAATAAACAAAACTAATTAAACCATTTATCCCCTGTAAAACATTAGGTTTTATGGAAAATATTGTAAATAATTATTTCATTTACTAGCTACATTATTCTCTCAATGCTGGCAACAATCGCGACCAGCCGGTCACGGTCGCGAGCGGACAGTTCGTGGCATTTTTCCATAGACTGGGCTCCGATTTCATGGCGATCTCTTTATTAAAATCTTATTTTGCCGTAAATATGTAAAATATCTCTGGTATAGTAATTTAGTGAATAAATTTATAAACATCCTTCTGAAATAATACTTCTTATGTACGGTTACTGCAGTGTCTCATTCTTCTATCCTAAAGAATCTTAAATCTCGAACCCTTATTTGATTCCTTTCTTCTATTTTTCTCCAACAGGGAAGTCGACCAGTGGCATCAATGAAGAGATAATCTGGGTGAGTATAGGGATGGGCATCACCATCGCCATTCTCATCACCATCGCCCTCTGCTACATCCTCCGGGAGAAGTGCAACAAGAGAAGAGACTACTACATAAACGCATGAGAACGGCTCAAGCCACGGGAGTACTACATCAATGTTTAATGTACTACACCCGTGGCTTCATCAAATTTTACCTGAGATTTCATCATGTGAATTGTAGAATTGAATATTTTATATTTCCTCTAAGTTAGCCAAGAAGTAGAATTGGTGTGATGTGATACTCTAATATTGAGAACGGATCACGATACGGAAGTACTACATCAATATTAAACATGGCAAACCCGCGGTTCCATCACAATTTACCCAAGATTTCATCATGTGCGTTGTAGTATGTACTGAACATTTCATATTTCCTTTAAAGTCAGACAAGAAATTATTTTGTTTGTTGGCAAAATGTGGAAAGAGAAGATTCTCTAAGTTCGAGAACGTCACGGGAGTGCTACATCAATGTTTAATGTGGTACACCCGTGGTATCATACAAATTTAACCAAAATTTCATCTTATTTTAATTTTAGTGCTAAATATTTAATATTTATTTTAGTCACAACAGTTTTTAAACACTGGCAAGGATCTGCTAATGCATGGAAACGAATGAAGCCACAGGAATAATATATCATTGTTTATCGTAACGCTACATCGCAAATTTTCCCAAGATTCATCGTGTGGTTAATTGTGGTTATAAAAATATCATATTTCCTTTTAATTACCCAAAAGCATGGTGATATAATATTGCGGTAAGAGTAGAGAAACCTTAGTGTGTAAAAACGGTTGAAGTTGAATTAGGAATGCACATCAATGTATAATGTAGAATCCTCTGGCTTCATCACAAATGCATTCATGTTTTCATTGTGTGAATTGTAGTACTGACTATTTCAAATATCCCCTGTAACATAAGAAGTCTGTTGGAACGTTGTGATAAAAGAAGCAACCCTGATATTTATGTACGAAAACGGTCGAAACCGCGGGGGAACAACGTCTGCATTTAATGTGGTTTCATAAAAGTTTTCACCAATATTTCATCAAAATGTATACTGGTATATTATTGTATGGAAAATTATCGTGAAAACGATTGTAACTGTGGGAAAATTATACATCGAGGTTTTTTGTGACATTCGTGTGAATTCAAATAAATTATAATAAGTTACCTAATATTTCATCATTGTGCGATAATTTTTTTTTATCTTAATGCACGAGAATGGTCGGATGTAATAGATCGATGTTTACAAAAAAAAATATCCAAGACTTCATCACGAATGTAGAACTGAATCTTTAATTTTTTTTACGATACCTTAAATTTCATCATGGTACACTACGGTAAAGTAGATAACATAATGTCAATGCGTGTGAAAAACTTTCAACGCAGGAGCACATATTGTAGAATCATTTAATAGAAGGGTATAAAAGGTATAACTTTTTTTACCGATAGCAGAGAATATTAAGCCAATATTTCGTCATCTGGCATTGAAGATTTCATGATAATACTGCCGATACTGCCATACAACTATTTATTCAAAGATATTTATTAGTTATTTTATTACAATGTTCACTAACTATGGTATGTCACTCTGACCAAATAGAAGATTGATCTCACAAAATGTACATAGTGAATACGAAAGCTTTCAAATGTTTAGAGGTAATTTACTTAATGTGCTATCTACTATGTTTCATATTACTTTCTTTACAGTAGCCCAAACTCTGCAAACTCTGTAATAAAGTTCGATCAGGGTTTTCATCGGGTGTTTAGCGATGAATATTGATTCCATAACATGACTCCTCAAATATTATCTGAACTATCTTCCCATAAAAGCGGGACAATGGCACCATAGCTGATTCGGTGATTTTTTATTCTTAAGATTTCCGACAGTTAATAACATTTTTCTTTCCTAAAAACTGCTCGGGTCTCCTAAAGTATCAGAGTTGTGTTAATAGTCATACGAGCTCATAGAGGTATATAAATATAGTAGAAGTTCCTTGCAAAATTACTCTAAAAAGTTGTTCCCGAGCGTGAAGTACGAAGGAAAGTGAAGCAGTTGTCGATGTCGACTGAATTCTTCCGACCGCGAACGAATGGCGAACCACCGGCTGCGCCGTGGTCGGAGCATTTCTTTACGGTAACGCTTGCCGACTTCCAGTGCTCTTTGAGTTTTTTTAGCAATAAAAAGGCCATTTTGAAGAATATTGATTATGGTAAAGCCGATGAAAGGTTACACCATTGCTTTTTCCATTTTTTCAGAACGGCTTTTGCAGTCATGTAGGCATTTTGCAGGAATCTTTGGAGATCCATACCCGGCGAGCGCTTGCAATCGACTGAAGCTCGTGTTATCTCAATGTAGAAAATTGGCCTGATCTATGTTGCCCATATGTCGAACACTGATGTTTGCTGCATTTACTCAATGTACGAACTCACTCAATGTGTTTCTATCCATGCTGGATTGGTTGCAAGACTTAAGTATTTAACCGCTTTGACATTGTTTCACTGTTACCAAAACAGAACTTAAATACATTACCAATATCAAAATATAACAACAACAGACCATTGTATTAGTAATAAGAAGTTTCCGAATATTTCGCTTTAAATTTTATTTAATGCCGAAACCAAATTGAAATGTCCCACTCCAGTACTAAATTCAAAATTTCCACAAAATAACCACGGTAATTAGCACATAAAAAACTGTTGTTCAACTTTGCCATCATTGTGCAATTAGTTGGCAAAGCTTTGAGGTTAATGTATAGCCAAAATATTTAATTTACGTTTATTAACTTTTATGTCGCTGGCATTCATATGTAAATAAAAGGGTTAAAAAGGATTTCCATTGGCCTCATAAATTTTATTTTAATAAAAAAAAAATATGTTCAGAGTTGGCATTGCCTTTAGGACAGCAACTTTTACGGTCTCAATAGAATCGCATTAGTAAAGCTTAAGTCCGCGAAGTACGTTTGGCGACATTGTATCCTATTGACTAAGAACCAAATGACCAAATTCCTTTGTGTAATAAATTGGTTCATTATACATTCTATCTATTCTAGATATCACTCTAGGTGCGTGGTAAAAATGTGTAGAAAAAAGTGTATTAAATAATGAATGTGTTAATAGGTAATCATTGTAGAAAATAATATTAACATAACCTAAATGAAACATGAAAACAGAAAAAAACGACAGAAAATAAAAATGATTTCAGTCGCATCTGGGACTTGAACCCAGGACCTCTGCCTATCCGGGGCAACCGCTTAACCAACTTAGCTAATTAAAAATAGGATTACAAATGAAGAATAAAATTTACAAATCATGAATTTGAGATGTGATATCGATGAAGAAGCTAAGTTGGTTAAGCGGTTGCCCCGGATACGCAGAGGTCCTGGGTTCGATTCCCAGATGCGACTAAAATATATTTTTATTTTCTGTCATTTTTTTCCGTTTTTATGTTTCATTAGGGTTATGTTAATATTATTTTCTACAATGATTAAATATTAAAATGAGGTTTTTAAATCTCAATAATAATAATTGATAATTAAAAATTGAGTGTTAATAAGTAATAATATTGAATCTTTATTATGATCATTGTAAAACTGGTTTTACAGTTAATGAAATAAATTAATAATGAACAACTTTCTAAAAGCAAAAATAAGCTCAACCTCAAAATTTTACTTGAAAGTTCGGTTTATAAAAAATATATATATATATTTACTATTTAAATGTGTACAGTATTTATATGTAGATACTTGTATAACGAAATAAACATGATTGTATAGAGTGTTTAGATTGTGATACATATTTTATAAATCAGAGTAGAATTTCATATTATAAAATTCTAATATTTTTTCAGTAGATAGGCATATTTTAATATTTTGTGAATTGCACCTTTGCTTTTGATAATATTAATACATACTCCGACGTTGATCGTACATATAGCTGTAACAGTAAAATTTATGATATAGGGTAAAACATATTTAAAAATGATTTACCTTACCCTCCTATTTACAAAAACTTGTTAAAAAAACTTTTTAATGCATTTTTCATATATTATAATAATCTATTTGGTACGTTGTTTTACAATTATTATTTTTCTACAGTCTGTTATTATTTGTGTTCTTGAAATTATAAGAATATGTGTTTGTAAAATGAACAAGTATATTAAATTTCCTCTTAATACTAACAAAGCTTGTTGAAAATCTTTTTGCTCAAATGCGGTTTTTTTAAATTAATTCAAAAGCTTTAGGCTTCTTTGAAAACAAAAGAAAATAGCTATAGCATTATCATTGTAAAAGATAAACCGTTCATATGCTGATGTTGCAAATTTTGCCGTTCTGTTAAGTGCTGAAGTTTTTTTAGTCGTTCCACTGTACGCTACTTTTCCACACTTGTAGTCTCTGGCTTTATCAACTTGGTTCCCTCGTCATGCAATTTTCTAAAATGCGGTGAGAAGTATTTCTCATTTGTTGTCACTTTACAGCAGCTACATTCCCATAATATGCATAGTGAAAATTAACCATACCATGAGCTTTATTGCAAAATAATGGAAATATGTTGGGGACATAGTTGTTTTTGAAACAAACAAAACAAATTGCTCTCTTTATTGCGCTGTGACACAACGTCAAATGCTAATTGGATGCTTTATGAAAATTTACGTTTGTGGAAAAGCTAACGATAAAGCGGAACGTGGCACACTTGTATTTCACTTTGTCGACTTCCGTTTAGGAAAGCCTCTTCTCTATCAGTATGTACCTTCATATTAATGCGACATATATTTTCATTACCTTATCTAAGAGCATGTCTGAAATGAGATAATGTCTGAATAATTCACGCATTTTATGATATTATTCATTACTTACGTCAATTTATTCATTTTTAATAAAATTATATAGAAAAAAGTCTTGAGACATAGGGAAAAAAACGCTTAACAACCAGAGAATTAACATAGATATACCCTCACTTCATCTAGTTAAATGTAAAATAGATTTATCGAGTCGTAATAAAAAATAAAAAATTACCCTGATCTTGGCATCTGTCAGATGTAGAAATTCAATATTTCAAAGAAGACAGATCGAAAACACAAAATGAAATAACCTTTGTCAGTCTTTTTTATCGTACACTTCTAGACATATTCGTATTTACTTGTGTTTTACATCACGAGATGAATTATTGCGCTGTGGAAGATTCAATTTCCTTTATGTTACTCCAGTGATTTGATATTTTTCTGACGTATGCTTAGCATCGTAATACTGTACGGGGTTAGTTCAAGTAATATGATGTATTATTATCCTTACAGAATAAGTTTCCTTTACTGACAAGAAAAAAATATAACCTTAATGTATTCTGCTATAGTTGTAAAAACAACCGAACTTTATTTACAAAATCTCATATTATTACCGTGATTTAAACAAGTTGATTGTATTTACATGAACCCTTTCGTCTAACAATTTCTATTTGGCTTTCAAAGCAGTCTGAAAGAAAACCGCATACTAATGGGAAACTTGTTCAATCACCTCATAGAATAAAGAATATTCACTAGAAATGCATTTCACGTAGATTTAAATAGCCGGTGTAGTCTCTAACTTGTTACCTTCTGGTTCTAGCCCCCTCGAGTGCCAATGAAAATACAGCGCTCTGTCTTTATTACTCTGCCTGCATTGTATATTACCAATCCATTTGATCGAATTGAAATGATGATAAAATAATCATTTGCATTAGAAATTTGAGGCCCAAACAGCCAGACTTTTGGATCACGAAACACGCTCACATAGCATTTACTGTGTTCTTCTTTATTCCATGAATCACCTCTATTCGCTTAGAGCTTTCACGTGTATTTTTCAGACCTGGAGATATCTGAGAAATCAGCTAGTATATTCTCTTTGGAGAAATCAGGTGATTACTGTGTAAAAAAAAACATGTTTCGTACAGAAATATGTAAATTCAGTACTGCTTTTATCTCGATTTTGCGCATGGTACGAAAATGTTGAGAATTTCAAGCATTTCCAAAAATAATGGCTCTCTTTCTGTGAGACTAGAGTAGCATTTGCATTTCTGTTTTTCATAGAAGGACGATATTCATAAATTGGAATAAAAATACGAATTTGCTAACATTGTAATAATTTTATGCATACCTTCAATTTTTTGCAACAGTTTTCTTCAGTAACATATTTAAATCTATTTATTATTGTAGATTAGAGGAGCGATATTATATATTCGAAGTTTGATAAATATCTAATCTATGTACGACAAACGAATCAACCAATTCTAGAAAACATGATGTAAATTATATGTAAAGTCTGAGGAAAAGGCTAAAATATATTTATCACTGTACTAGACAATGTACAATATTATAAACGATGTATTCATTGAAAAATATTTCATATGACCAAAGAAGAAAATAAATAAAATGATTATAAAACTAACAGTACTTTCTTATTCAAAATTAAACCACATGTCTTCTTTTTTAGTTAAATGATTTTTTCTCCTTTTTTCTTTTTAATCGGTAATAAACTTTAAATTTTATCTCGATAAAGTGCTTTTGAAATCGTTTTACAATTTTTTTAAAATTTATAATTAAATTTTAATTTTTTATTAAATAAAACAAAAACTTAATACGATAAATATGTTACACCACACAAGAACGCCATTGTCTTTACGTGTAAAGATAGACTGGCACAAGCACAACCTAACTAGGCAACGTTGTAAGGAGGATGAAGGTGGTGAAGGTATCAAAAAGTGATCTTACGTTCACTGTCTGAAGCCCGCTGAACTAACAGTCCAGTGGTAAAAGGGGTAAACTTTTCCATATCACATACCTAACCTGAGAGGTCCTGATTACCTCTCCCAGTCGTGATATTACCTCCAATTTTTAGGTGTACATACTTATCTCTGGAGGTTTACCTGTCGCTTACAGCGGCCTTCCTCTTCCTTCCTTGGCTTGATTATTATATATAAAAGCACAGGGCATTTCATAGATTGTCTCAAGTAATGTGTGGCCCTTAATCAGACAGCATCAGGAATTGTAGATGCATTTGGAATCAGAGAAGTTTATGATTACAAGTAAGTATATTTAATATAACAAAGAGATATAAAAAATTCAAGTTAGAAGTTAATTGGTTATCAAGCTTATGATTAACTAGGTGGAAGCTACTTGGTTCTGAGTCTAATATACTTTAATTCAAAGGGACGATGGACGACGACGAACGTTCTTCTCTGCGAATGCCTCCAAGCTGGTGGAACTCTGGTACATGATGAAACGGGTCTTGCTTGCCTCTCGACAGATGTCCTTCCTGACATTGGTTTCCTCTTCCACAAGTCCTTACTTCAGGATTGACACAAGGAGCGTGGGAAATTTCACTACAGAGACGCTGCGTGATGGCCTCAACGGAGTTAGATTTCGTACTATCATTTACATAGTAACAAGATTTGCTATGAGCTTCTTCTTCGTTGGCTACCACGTTGGCTACAACAACACGCATTGGTAGCATGTGTATGAAATTCCTGTTGTTATACACCTGCATATATTGGTGTATCTGCAGCGGATGTTCTTCGTTGTATGCATGAGTAATGCGGACGAGCATTTTAATGGACATATGAGTAGCTATTCCCTTTGGACGATGCAACACATCAAACAGGGTCTTGAAGAGGCTCGAATTAAATGAAGGAGGAAAAACAGATGCCGGTAGTTCGTTCCACATGAGAGCCGCCTCACACAGGGCCGACATCAACTGTGAACGGGTGTTCCGCTCGTTTCCGTCGAGTTTTGTGTACGTGCATCAGTGCACAGAGGATCAATAGAATTATTTCTTTCGAGTAGGCTTCATTGAAATACCTGTAGAAAAAAATTAGAATACCTCCATTGCGTCTGCACATTAGAGATGGCACTTGGACTGTTAACAGCGGATTATAAATCGGACCGCCCTCTTTTACGCAGAATGAGTCAGGTTTTTTGTGTATCTTTTTTTGGAGCTCCAGCCCAGAGGTGGCTCCAAAATTCAATTGTTGGATGCACTTGAAATTTATACAGGGTTAGCAATCACTACTAAAGAATCTGCTAGCCCTATCCAAGATGTCCAGTTTTTTGGAAGCTAGATTTCCATGGAGCCCCGGTACTTGAGTCGGTCTGAGATACTTTTTAATAGAAATATTTATTTATTTGAATCTTAAATTATTTAACAAAAATATAAGAACACTTGACCAACTGGGAACAATCCCGTTTTAGGACAGTCAAATTGACATGTTTGGTTCATATTAAGTGCCATTATATGTATATAGAAGGAAAAAAGTTAATTTTTAAATAGCATAATAATATATAGAATAAAAACATAGTATAATTGTTAAGTATAATAATAATGTCTATATTTCAGTAGAACAAAGCGGTGAGTGCAATACTCTGCCATAAAAAAAGAATACATTAAAAAATAATAAAAAATTACATGATGTAGAAATAGAATATAAAAAAAATAAAAATAACACATTTAGCACTTATGCTATAGTGGCTTGAGGGAAATTCTCAATCTACGATGTAGGGGCGCGCCCTGCCACTGGGCGACGGCCTGGACAAGAGTGTTTTCCGATCTCCAGTAGCGCTGACTCGTCCCGGCTATTCTGTGGCGCATCAAAGCAGCGAACCCATGCACCCTTCCCTCTGCAAACATCTGTGAGGCGCTGCATCGCCAAGGGAGGCCGAACAGCGCCCTGTAAGCGTAGTTATATTGTACTCGGAGTGTGTCCATGACGCCTTGTGTATACTTGTCCATAGTTCGCTAGTGTAAAAGCACATGCAGTATGTCTGGAATAGTTGCTTCTTTACCGGAGGACTGCACCTGTTAAATCTCCTGGCGAGCATGTTGGCACGTACGCTCAGTGCTCTTTGGCGCTCTATGTCATTTTTATCGTTTAGGTCATTAGTGGTGACATGCCCCAAGTATTTAATTTCGCTGCAGATTTCAAGATTGGCTCCGCCGAGACGTATGGGCGGAATGACAGCACGACCCATATTTGCTTTGAAAATCAGCAGTGACGATTTTTTAGCATTATGCATCAGCCCGTGACTAACAATATAGCTAGAAGTTTTCTCATTGTTCTTACCGTTGGGAATAGTATGACCATGTCATCTGCGTAGCTGATATTGTTCATACATACCTCAGCAATGTGGAATCCGATTCTTTTACTAAGTTTATCCATGTATACATTGAACAGCACTGGGGACATTGAGATTAAAGAGATAAGAAAAATAGTACATAAAATTCAATAATGCATATCAGATAATTTAAGTACAGTGTTAATAATTAATATTGTATAAACAGACGAGTAAAAAACCTAATCCAAGCATTTTAATGAAGTCTTCATTTTTTTATTATATGCCCATCTGGGCTTTTACATGGATTTAAAAAGCAGTTTAAAATATACTAATTTTAAACAATAAAATAATGAACAATTTTTTTAAACAGAATAAAAAAATAGAACACTAAAACAACAATAAGACACAAATTATTAATGCTACATTATCTAAACTGCAACAATTAATTGTAGGATTCATCAAAGTGCTGTTATAGATGACGCATTACTTCATAAATGGAGTCACCAATATATCGACAATACCTCCAAACTTGTTGCCTATATCATGCATTCTAATGGTTAGTTAGTGTGACTGATAGTTGGTTGTGTACGTGTTGCAGATAAATGTTATAATTTGGCTTGTGTTCTTCGTCAGTATATATATAATTTAATAGTGGCGACGATGGCAGGGCTGCCAATTAGGTGATTAATGTTTCTATACAATACAACTAGGTCTGAAATAATTAAAAATAAGTCAGACAGCGTAATCAGATACAATTTAATCATCAAACTTGCATAATTAATGTTTTCAATTGAAATTTGGAAAGAAATTTGTGCTGAACACATTCTATATTGTTGGAGTGTAATTTATACGAAGGGGACCAAGTAGATGAATTATAGTACACTAGGCTTCTAACTAATGAAGTGTAGAGCGTTCTCATACAATCTAAAGACTTAATTAAAGAAATCAATTAAAGTTCTCCAAAGTTAGCCAAGCACCTGTATGCATGTCAAGATTTCATCAAATATTGCACCTTAGTCTCGAATTTGTGACAACGGCGATAAATTAATTTTATTTAATGTATATTCATGTAAGATATGATAATGAATTTTGGAATATCGTATTACTAGACATTTCTGAATATTCACAACTAAAACCATTTTTTTGCACCATTCATGTAGGTGAATTTATATTAGCTTATAAAATTTATTGGTAAGCATATACACTTTATATTGTTTTAAATAATTTTAGCTAGTCTGCAAACAGTAGGACCTGCACATTTTAAAATTTGTTTACAATATCATTAATGAAAATTAAAAAATAATATTGGGCCGAGGTGGGACCCTTGAGGAACCCCACTTGTAACCTCAAATAAATAGTACTTTACAGAATTGATCTTTACACTGAGTATCCTATTAGTCATGTAACTGAAAATCCAGCTCAATAAAGTACCTTTGATGCCCAACAGTAGGAGTTCAGATATAAGTAAGTATGTGATTTCGAACTTTATGGTACTTGGTAAAATTGGTGTATATAGTGGCTTGGTACTTCAGACCAAGGTATTCGGAGATATAATTTTCATAAATTATTAAATTACTTAAGGTAGTAAATTACTCTAATGAAGCCATGTTGGTTAGGAACAAAAATGTTGTTAAAAGGTTGGACAATTGGGAAGGAAAATTTCCGCTTACTTATGGTGAAATTGATAAAAAATTCAAATATTTTTTTATTAAATAAGTAATCAATTTCATTGGCCTGTATGGGGCCTGGGAGTCGAGAGGTCTAATGTAAGCTGGCGAAAACGGTTTTCATTCAAATTGGTAAAGATCAACATTTTAGGAATTATCTTTCTGATCTGTGGGTAAGAGGTTTTTGTACTCGTGATAAAAGATTCATATGAATTCGTTCAAATGATGAATTGAATAAAATTGGATCACTTTAAATTTCCAATATTTCAGGAGTTCCGAGCTATCTCCTTCGAAACCTTATAGGCTGTCAATGAATGGTTTTCCCGAAACCCTTTCTCATACAGACCAAAGGGAATTTTTGGAATTCCCCAGGGGCAACACAATTTATACGTAGATGAAAAATGTATTACGTTTCGTAGGCGCAGACGCTTCTTTGTACTCAAACGGAAAAAGTTAGTATTTTCGAAGAGGTTCTGGTTATTTCAAATAGTAATACTTTTCTGTTTTGGACAAAGGAATTTGATACGAGAACACGTGTGGGTACTAAAGTGAAATACATTTGTGTCGAATAAGAAGTTATTGGCAGCGGGGGGAAAGGGTTATGTGACAAGTTAAATGAAATAAAACTGTTTGGATTTGCATATGTACGAGTAAGTACAGCATTTTAATATGGACCACCGAACGGAAAATACAATTGTTCTTTATTACATACCCGCACAACCACGAATAATAAATACCTTTTTGTTATAAATGAAGGAATAATATTTTAAACATTCGGAATTACTACAATAAAAAGCCACTTCCCAAATATACAGAAGTAGTCAATATTCTTTATATATATAATGCTTTATAATGGCATTTCGGCATTGAACGATGTCGTCTGTATAACTTTTGCCATTACCTTGTTCTCCGTTTCCGAAAAACCCAAAAGAAATGACATCGTATAACCCCCCAATGATCACGAATCCATCGAGATATTTCACAATTGTCGCTTCACAAAAAACGTTAGGAAAGTATTATTATACTCGTATATATATTTTTTTCATCACGTACTTTTTTGTAAAACATATTTTTATTATTGTCATATTAGACCGATGATCAAACACGCGTTTTAATTGGAGTTTTAATTAAATAAAATTACGTGTTTTATAAAGCATTTCTCTGGATAATTATTTTGTAAATAGATGTTTCACGCGAAATTTACACTACTTATTTCAATGCGAATCGGATATAAGCATTGATTTTGTTGCTTTAAATATTGTAATAAACCTGGAGTAATCGTTTAACTTGAATTTTATTCATGTGTGCGCACCATCGAGATGTAATATAAATATTAGTGTAGGAATACTGGAATTAAAAAATAATAACTTGGAATCCGATCCCGAAAAGATGAAAAAGAGAAAAAAACATTATTTTATTTTAATAGTCTTAATATTTTATCACTTTCCAGCCAATTATTGAAAGAATTCAGAAAGTTCTCTGAATTCTTTTGAAGGTTTAAAGTGCTTTAATTTTTTTTTAATTCTTTCAATCTGGGCGACAGGTATGGGTAACGCCGCCCAGCATTCATTAAATAACTGACACCTCTGCCATAGGTAACCTCAAGTGGTTCGCTACGTTTGGTGACTTAGTAGAGGTGCCAGGGTTCATGGAGTGAGCTTTATCGGGTCTTGGTGGTGGATGTGTCTACCCACCAGCTGTGAGGTAGGCAGGATAGGGAGAAGCCGGTCGAGGGAGACCCCCTAACCTCTCCATCCGGACTCCATCGAACCATCGCCTTGCACCATAGTGACGTTCGTCATTCCTGGACAAACTGACCCCTAGATTCCTAGTTACCCCTCGTTCCTCTTTTCTTCCCAGATCTACATCCCCCAAAGATGACAAAGGCCTAGAAGAAAGATGTAAAAAAAGGCTTCCATTGAAAACTATTAATAGAATATGATAAAATCAACGTCAAGAATAAATTACTCCCATTTGCTTTTTCGAAGTTTAAAATAATTTTAATGGCAATACCGGGATTAATTGCTTACTTAAATGTTCCACGGAAAACTCCCACCAAATAGGTCTAGGGTTGTTTTAATTTCGTTTATTTTCCCCAACTTTATCTTTGCAATGATAATAATGTATTTTATCATTCAAAGCATCCTTTCCTGAATTCAGAAAACATTTTCTTTCAGCAAGAAAGACAAGAGAGTGATAATAATATCAGAAGAGAGATTATTTTTATGAGAATTGAGATTGATTTCCGAAATGGGATTTTCGTACAACGATCTTTTGGCGGTGGAATTATTTCTGGAATTACGATTTGATGGACCTCTTTCAATAGTCTAGTTTATTTTCACTGTTATTTGATGAAGTTTCGACGAAGTTTTTCACGTGAAGAAATAAATAAAATAAGGCATTATGATAATTTTAAGGGTATGTTTTTGTATTTTAACTTCTACGTGATTCTTATTTAACGAGTAAATACGCGTAATCACGTAAATGGCCAAGAATAAATATTTCTATCGCATGTGTTAAAAAACGGTATTGTGTATTTAACTAACTAACTGACCATCACGTCGTTTCTCCGCAGGGTAGGCTGAGAGGACGAACCGCCAAACAACTCGATCTTGGCATACACTTCTTGCTTGCTTGAGAAGGGGTAATTTTTACGGAGGGGTATTTTAGATATTTTTCGGAAGTAACCGAGCGATTCACTGGAAAAATATTTGGAGTAGGACTATAAGATAATTTTTCTTGGTTATTCGATATACTGGAAATATTATTTATAGTCCAGTCAAATAATAATAATATAATAAATATAATAAAATAAGAAATAATGATTTCTTCTCTGGGATTTCCCGTTCTGAGAATTTCATTTACAAAATATTAAATTACATTATATTAAATTGATGTGCTTAATGAAAATGGTGTTCAAACAGGGCTTGAAGTGGAATGTTCTGGCAGATTCGTGTTCAGCATCCCAAAAAACACAAAGCAAACCACCAAAAATAATTACAAGGGAACTTTCCATTTCAAACCAGCATTTGAATGGACTATTAGGTATTTTTCAATTTCAAGTGCTTCTAAATTATCAAATTTTAAAAATTTATTATTACGGTGAAGAATTTGAAACACTGAATCTTTTTAAAAAATTGTTTCTCTTTGACGATTTTATACTTTTGGGTTGCAAGCTACCTTTGGCTACATTTGACAAAATTAATCTATTTTTTAACGGGATGCATAACCAAAGCCATGCATCCGCATACTGTTTGCACTAAACCTGTGAAATATATCACTTTCGTTTTTAGCAATCTTTGTACCCGCTAGTACCCAAACTTGAAAAACTACACAGGACATTATATCCTTGATTTGAAACAAGTCCAGGACATAACAACAAACAAGCAAAATTGTAGAGATTCGGTTAACAACAACTTGGTTACTGCCCATAAAGAGCTGGTGGTCGACCTTTGGAATTCCCTTAGGGCAGGGTCTGACGCTCAGTGGATTTCTTTATCGACCACATTTTTCGGCCAATTAGAGCAGGCTGGGGGGGGGGTTACCACAAAAATAATAAAAACATTTCGAAAGGGTTCTTGACTTATTCATGGGCAGTATTTCTAACCGACTTTGCACGAGAATTCAACAATCTTTTGAAAAATCTTTTTTTTTTCTTACTGAACTATCAAATCAGAAGAATCAGAAAAGGGTAGACGAAGGTAAGGTAGAACCTGAGAATTCAATTTTACTCTGAAACGAGGCGCAAATAAGATTTTTAAAAATGAAATAAAACTAACACCTTGTTTTAAACCACTAGTTCATTTTTCCGGAATGGTTTAATTTTTACCAAGCTTCAATCGTCGTATAAATTAAAACTAAACAAAAATATATAGAGTTAACATATTTTAGATATACAAAATATAAAAAGAGAGAGACAAAATATAAAACGAAACAATGGAACAGTGAGATAGAGATATGCTTACATGTGACAGCATGGGACAACACATATAAAAAAAAAGAAAGAGACAGAACGTCAAAGGATGGAGGAATTAAGAAGTGGGAAATTTTGTACGTAAATTGATTGTAAGACAAATTAAGTATCAATTTTAAAGGCTTTGTTTGTTTCCAAAGCTTCTCAATTGTATAATTTAATGCCAAAGTAAAATATTAGAACCGGTATTATTATTAACTGTATAATATAAATAAATCGTCAAAGCAAACTCTACCATTTTTATCAATCAGATACTATATTAATTGAAAATATCACGAATAACTTTTTTAAACTATCGATAGAAAGTTAAGGACGAATAATATGTAATTTAAAAAAAAAAAAGTGTTTTTTTTTAAGATATTGATGATGGTGAAAATAACGATAGTGGCAATTAACCAGAAATTCGAGACAAATGAATTTCACCACGTCAAAGTTCTCAGATTTCTGCTTTATTTCGGAATACAGATTGGTTCCGCATTTCGTGACAACTTGAAAACTTTCAACGTGAAAACATCCCGGTCCCGACAGAATGCTTTGTGGTTTCACATCTTTGTTTCATTATTTAACGAGAGAGAAAAAAACACGTTGGAGAGATATCGCATCATATGAAAACAACAAAGAAACCAGCCACCGCGTAGCGTCGTCAAAACTCCTATCTATTTATGACTTTACAACTCAAGTTTCTATTGAGTGGAATGATATATTATGACAATAAACCACGGATACAAGACGCCGCTTGCCGCAAATCACCCCTGACGAACAAATGGGCTTACTTTACCCTTTGAAGAAGTTTTTCCACCGACAAAATAATAATTCATTTACACCCATTTCTTGGAGGGAGTGAGTGATAAGCAAGAAATTGGTGAACTTCTTTGGTTCAAAACATAATTAATTATAATAATAATTGGGTTATTAGTAAGGCGCCATTTTTGGGAAAATTCACGTCAAGGGCGATGTACAAATATTACTTGCTAGCGTTTATCCTATTATGTACAAACACATACAGAAACATACTTACCTGGCAATCACTCCAGATTAACACGTAAATAATGTTTTAGCTTGAGAATATATGATTTTGTACGAACAGGAAACAATATTAGAAAACACTACACATTGCATGATATTTCGTTACTTTTTAAATCCTAATTGTAATTGATGTTATATTTATTAGAAGGTTATTGTCAAAAGAAGAGTCGGTATTTATTTGAAATACTTATGTTTTTGGTTAGAATTTAGGAATGGAAACAGATTTTTATAATGACCGAAAAAAGATTAAAAAAAAAACTGAAATTTACAAATATTTATAGTTATTTACAATGTCTCTATTTCAAATTTTTTCAGCGAATAAAATCTTAACACAGTATTGAGGATGATTATTCCAAAAGCTTCACGTACGTATCTTTTAGGAGGATTTTGAAATTTTTTCTCTATGTATTGTTTTTTGTAAGTTTCGCACAAGAATCCAACTGTCCGAAAGGTACGTTATGAGATTAATGGAAGTGATTAGGGGAAGGGGATGCTAAGTTTGCAAGTATCTGACCATTGAGATCGGGTTATCTAACGGCTAGTCATTTTAAGTAATGATTTATTTTGATTGGCGGTCTTTCACTAGCCACCACTTTAGAAATTATAGATTTAATCGACCTAACTCAGATAGCCCTGACACGTGTCAACGTCAAGCAATGTTTACAAGATTGCTTTAAAGCGTACCAGACAGTTTCATAAATTTATTTTTACTCTTTTTTTTGCAAGTATCCAGAACATATAAACGTTGCTTGAAATAGGTTTATCCTTGTTTGGTGATCCTAATCCCCATTTCATTCCCTCCCCATTATCTTCAACTTCACAACATACCCCAATTGGGGATGATATAATCTCAATCACTCCAGAGTGTTAGGAGCAGTTGGGACTATTGTTTGTTTCTAATATAAAATACATAATACTAATTAAATTCATCATCGTCAACTTTCAGAAAAGATGGTATTTGGTGCGCTGACAAGTCACTGAAAAATAATTTAAAGAAAAGACGTTGGGCGTCCATAATCGTTCCAAAACTGGAACACTAATTTTTAGTGCCCAAAAAGTATTGTTAAATTATGGTTCATTTGATTTATGTTACAGTGTTAAAAGTACAGTTTCCATATTGATGTAATTATAATACACAGTACATATACGTACTTACTTTTTACGATACTTGTTTTTGATTTTGTCAGTCGCAAACTTCAATTAAATTTTTTGATCAAACAATGACAACAATTATGGTGTTTGAGGTTAAAATTCTAATGGCTGGTGTATCCACAGTAACACAAGCCAGTGACAACGTTTTTTTCTTGGGTACCAAAATTGGCACCGTACAGCTATGGGGATACGGGTGATAAATGTAATATATCTAATAATAATAAAAATAATAATACTTGGATGATTTGTATAGCTCCGTTTTGATGAAAAATTACCTCAAGGGCACTGTAAAGAGACGGAAGTAAAGACGGAGTAAAGAGACGGAAATTTCTAAATGTTGTATAGCGCTGATGTATTAAATAATACAGAAATAATTTAATAAATATTCGAACATAATACAGGGTGCGGCAGAACCGATTAAGCAGTATTGAGGAGTACAACATTAATCGGGGTATATAGAGATTTTTTTCGAATTTAGCAGTATATACGAATTATAATCATTAGGTTTTGAAGATAATGTTCTCAAAATGGCGGCCATTAGCAGTAACACACTATTTGTGACGATCTCTGACGTTTTGCACACCACCTTCGCACATATAGCGGGTTATGACATTAAATTCTTTAATAATCCGCTTCCTTAACTCTGGTACGATGTGAAAGCGAGGTTTAAACACCCTTTCCTTCAGATATCCCAAAAGAAACAAATCACAAATTCTCAAATTTGACGACCACGCAGGCCACCCCATATGATTCCTGAGAAAGGCCAGACATTTGGGAAACATTTCTCTCAAGACATTGATTGAATT
>JAHDVE020009810.1:0-42499 GCA_022606495.2 Halesus radiatus | reverse complement strand
CTCCATTGTGGACTGCTAGCTTCGCTTCTTTGAACAACTTTTTGTTTCCGCCAACCGCGTTCAGTCCTCCATTAATGGAGTTTCCTGCATTCACTCTTCTTTCAATATCCTTATCAGTCTTTCCATCTCTCGTAAACATACTTCCCAAATACACAAACTCGTCTACCTGCTCCAAGTATTCATCATTCACAACATATTGCACACTGTTTTTGTACTCTCTCTTTCAAACACCATGACTTTAGACTTACTTACATTCATCATTAGCTCATTCTTTATACATACTTCTGTTCATCCTAGATACGAGAGGGACTTTGTTTGCTTTTTGTTTGTTTTTGTTTTTATTTTTATATTGAACAACAATTATAGAGCTTAAAGTCACCCAAATTAAGTTAAAATTTAGCCAAAAAAAATACAAAAAAAAAGTGAAAAATATATTTTTTCACACTAATCCACAAACAAAATGCAATGGTATCAACGTAACAAGATCATTTTTATTCACTTTTAAATAACGAATTATAAATTCTAGGTATATATACAATAAAAGTTACATATTCAGAATCCGCGTTTCGAAAGCGATGCTTCCTTCATCAGGACTATACAGAATACTAAAAATAATTATGTCAAGTATGGACAAATGGTAAAAATAGAACACAATAATATAAGGATAGAAAAATTATAAACATAAACAAAAATTGATTAAAGTAGGTAAGTAAATAATCAAAAATGTTAATAAAAAAATATTATAAAACATTGAATAACAATTATTAATTGTTTTTTTGTTTAAATCGTAGAACTCCATTTATTTTTTTTTAAAATTTAATGTAAATCAAATTTAATAATATTATTATTAAGTTCTGCGAGTATTTTAGTTGTTATTATTGTGACAGCTGTTTAAGGCCATTTTCAAACTGTCCCTAATTTTGAAAATGGCCTTAAACGCCGAAACAGCTTTCACAATCATAACAACTAAAAATAGTCGCAGAAATTAATAATAACATTATTAAATTTGATTTACATTAAATTTGAAAAAATAAATAAATAAAAAAAATTGAATAACAAATTTATATTAGAAATTAAAAAATAAATTATTTTTATTATTAATATTAGTACGATCGTTTTTATTATTACTATTAGTAGATATTTCTGTATTTTTTTTAATATTTATATTTGCCACCCAGGGATTCGGACATTACTCTACGTTAGAGCTGTGCCGAGTATCTCCTTGCGTGGTAGAAAGAATATGCGCGGTTTACATGGAATTTGCTTTCACAGTCAATTGGATTTGGAATTCCTATATAATGATATGGGATCATTAGCCAGTAAAGAGAAAGTGAGATGAACTGATGACTTAAAGTGATCTTTGGATCGGTGAGAACTGCAAACAATCGACAAAATTTAATACAACTAAAGATGGCGCCCTTGAGGAGATTTTCTCACGAAAACGGCGCTATAAAAATAATCCACTTTATACGGGCTTAACCGAACCTGACCTAACATATAGCTTGACATTTTTATTATTATTTATTTATTTGCAAACACACATATTGGCATTTAATTGCTACATTAGATATTTGACGACTTCCGTGGTTGAGTGGTTACGATGCTTGGCTAAATCCCGGCATGTGCAAGCTTAATTGAATTTGATTAATTAAAAATAATAAATATTTAGTATATTTCCGGTACGTTCCAGAGTGGCAGATACTCTCAGTAATGCCTCGTTGGAAGACCACCATTCAAAATCGAAACGTTCCTTTTTTTATATGAATACCGGACAAGAGTCCCAACTGCTCCCATCCATCTGGAGCCAATGAAACTATGGCATCCCCAATTGGGGAATTTTGTGAGGCTGATGGTAGTGGGGAGGGGAAGGAGAAGGCCTGTACCTATACCTGGCTATTCAGATCTGGTCACCAAACACGGCTAAAAGTCATTTCAAGCAACGTTTCAGTTCTGAATGGTGGTCTTTCACCAGGGCGATACTGAGAGTATCTTCAACTCTGGAATGGGTTTAGGCGTGTTTGGTTATCAGATTTGAATAGCCAGGTGCTACCCCACCCTCCTCTTCCCCTCTCTATCACCTCCTCACTACCTCCAGCCTCACAACATACCCCGATAGGGGATGCCATAGTCACACTGGCTCCAGACGGTGGGGAGCAGCTGGGACTCTTGTGTGGCACTCACATAAAAATAAAAATAAAATATTTATTATTTCGGAACTACAAAATGTCATTATGGCAACACTAAGCTATCATCTGTGACTTAGATTCACATAATAAAGCTATTAAATCAACCGAATTAACGAAATTGCCATGTTTGTAAGGTACCTATGCCAAAAGCCCGAAATGTCAGACGAAAGTGATGTAAATTCTAAAATTTATTATAATCTACACGTGTTAAGTATGTGTGATGTACCTATACTTTTTAATACTGTGATAATTAAACTACAAACTCATTTAAAAAATATATTTTTCATTGACATGGAATCGGAATCACAGACAAGCAAAATGTTTTTAAGCCTAAGGATAAGGACAATCCTTTAAAAGAACAGGAATCGGGCGCCAGACCTCACATAGGATTCTGAGTAATAATAATAATAATATTTATTTATTTAAAACACAAATTATTGAACAAAATTTACGAAAACTGCCCAAATAGGAACAAATTCCGTTTTAGGACAGTCAAATTGACAAGTTTGGTTCATGTTAAGTGCCATTATACAAAAATAGAAGGGAAAAAAGCTAGTATTGACGTAGTATTGACGTAGTATGGTAATATAATATATCTAGAAAAAAGTATAATAATTAAGTATAAAGAGATTATGTATATGTGTTTGATAGGTGATGGTTGGTACGTTTAAAATTCAGTACTAAAAAAAAGATAATATTATTGAGTAATATTGATAAGATTGAGTTACGTATCAATAAGCTTTATAAGCCGATGATGAAACTGAGGGATGCAGCCCGAAGATGATGTAGCAAATATTTTATTCACTAAGTACAAAAAGAAACTTTAGTCAATAGTTTATAACCAAATATTTATCATTTTTCCTTTCCTTGCTTAGGGTTTTTAATCCATTTAAGTTATTTTCCCAAAGAGCAGAAATAATGTAATAAAATCTATATATATAAAAATCAATGTAAGTTTGTTTGTCTTCGATGTTCTCGAAAATCACTGAAACGGTTTCGCTGAAAATAGCACAGTTTGTTTTTTATTAGTGCCGGGAAGGTTTAGAAAGTAGTTTGAATGAAATACAATATGTAAAACTGTTGCTATAACGTTTTAAAATTAGTATGAAAATCACTGAACCCGCCATGTTTTATTTAGGTTAGCCACAGATTACATATTCAAAAGGAGGTTTTTTTTTGGGTAGAATATTTTCAAAATAGAAAACACGAGTAGGTACCTACTTAAGAACTTTATGATTTAGATATATTTTTAAAAAAATAAACGTTTGGAATGAAATAAAATATTCAAATTAATGTTTCTTTATGATGTCAAATTAATTATGGCACCCTAATGAATTCACAACTTCATAACTTTATTCCAAATTCAGAGCAAGGCCGGGTACACATCGGCTAGTAGTATTATGTATTACGGAGATAGTTTTTTGCGGTAGGTACCTACCTAAATTTCTAATATCAGATTAATCCAACGACTTTCAAACTTCGTAAAAAAATACACCATCTGTCGTACACGTGGCGCAATTACAGTTTCAAAAATAGAATCTTTTCTATGACAATTCTTTGAAATGTCATCGCAAAAAAGCGAAAAACGGTAAAAATAAAATCAAATAATAAAAGGCTTAACTCCTTTGATGGCATTTCATCCCTTTATCAGAATTAAGGGTGAAAAATACTAAAAACGTAAAAAAAAAACCGACACGTTTTTGAGGGTAAAATGTGACACAGTGAGCTGAATTTACAATGAAAATAAAGGGTGCAAGTGATTCTACACGATAAAAAATAGGTCAAACACTTGCAATGGAAAATATAAATTAAACAAAAACACGAAGGGGAGGTTTTTTTATTGAATTTTCGGGTTAAAAGAGTTCGATTCGCATCACGGCAACCCCTTTAATCAAAAATTTAGTTTTTTCGAGTTTTTTTTTTCCTATAATGTGGAATAAATTTTTTGTTCTAAAATTTAACGCTGGATTTTGTGTTTTATTATAATTTTTTTTGTGTTATGTTGAAGGATTATTATACTACAGTAGTTTTTGAGTAATTTTATTTTCTGAACTGTGATATAAATCTAACCTTTTGTATGTGTTTCATTTATTGAATTGGCGTTCAGATTGGACTTTTGACATTTCGCTCTCTGCGTAGATTCTCATTACTTGGTTCTTTTTTTTTATGTAAATACCCCAAAAGAGTCCCAACTGCTGCCAGTCGTCTGGAGCCAGTGAGACTATGGCATCCCTAATTCGGATATGTTGTGAGGCTGAAGGTAGTGGAAGGAGGAAGGCGATGGGGAAAATGAAAATGAACAAACACGGCTAAAGCCATTTGAAGCAACGTCTCGATTCTGAATGGTGGTATTTCCCCATTACGACAATGAAAACATCTACTACTACGGAACATGCCGCAAATATTTATATGGGATATATATATTTTTTTGTTTTTTTACAGTAGTTCCACACAGGAGGCCCTAAGGGAAATAGTTTCCCTGAAGGCCTATATGATCTTTGGGGATGCTGTGTGGAGGGTCTTTTAAAGGAGTGAACGATGGTCTTGGAGAGACCCATGTTGTAGGAGGGAGGAAACACAGAGGCCGACAGATAATTCCTCAGCCGAGCTATTGAATACAAGAACGAGTCGTAGAAGCGACCCGTACTCGTGTGACGAATGTCAACCGTGTACAAATGTTGGGCGCGCGTTTGGCGTGTTTCCTCACTATGCACCGATGCCGAAGGGATGACCTTGCACAAATCGCCACACTGTAGAATTTGGCAGTCACCTTTGGTCGGGAGTCCCAAAATGAAGTGAAAAAACCTTTGACTGTGTAGAAACGGGCGGTCCGTTTGATAGATTCACCTATCTTAACAAACGAATTGCAACCTTTGGAGCACAGACGTCAGGTGGGAATGCTGTCCCTGTTCTTCCGGTATTTTAATCGAAGATGCTCTGAGGAACTAGCGTCATTGATCCCTTCGGCACCGGTGAACAGTCGGGAAACACGCCAAACGCGCGCCCAACATTTGTACACGGTTGACATTTGTCACATGAGAACGTGTCGCTTCTATGTTATTTGTTCAACAGCTCGGCTATGGAATGATCTGCCGGCCTCTATGTTTCCTCCCCCCTACAACATGGGTCTCTTCAAGACCCAGGTTCACTCCTTCATATCCTCTAAAAGACCTTCGACACAGCATCCCCAAAGATGACACAGGCCTAGAGATAAATTATTTTCCTCACGGCCTTCTGTGTGGAGTTACAGTAAAAATAAAAATAAAATTCTTTAGTTATATTTTCAAAGAGAATACAAATTGAGTCAATGATATTCCAGTGACCCACATTACAGAGTTTTACCCCCTTAGAATAGCGACATAGACACATTAGGTACATAGAGCCCGCATTTCTCATCATTAAATTCATCTATTTCATCTCAAAAATAACAATAAAAATAAAGTACGCCGTCCCGACCCCTTTCCAAAAATTTTACACAATTTACCCCTTTATGCTGTTTAGAGGAAAAAACGGAATAAAAACTAGGTTTCTGACGTAAAAAAGGGCATTAGAGACATTCCCATTTTTTGTTGTAATCTTTTGTGCCATTGTCGAAGTGAAATTTTCCAATTTTATGTGATTTTTTACTTAACGCGTGCTGGCATTGTTGTCATGAATATGCTTTCTCATAAATAAATCACGAAGAAAGTATTTTAAATTTAAAATAATGAATACCACCCCTTTTTTCTTTACAGAGAAAGATAAATATTGCCGGATTACGATTTTTTTAATATTTTTGTGAATACTGCACGGAGTCCCAAATGCTCCCAACCGTTTGTAGCCAGTGAGACCTTGGCATCCCCAATTGGGGTATGTTGTGAGGCTGAAGGTAGTGGGGAGGGGAAAAGATAGGGGAGGGGAAGTTGGGAAAGTACCTGGCTAGATTTAGATAGCCACGGCTAAAGTCATTTCGAGCAACGTTTTGATTTTAAATGGTGATCTTTCATCAGGGCGATACTGAAAGTATCTACCACTCTATAATGTCCACAAATATAATACATATTGTTTTAAATGAATAAATTGTCAAATAACACTAATTAATCAAAAAAATTTGAAAATTACTATTTTATTATCATCTTCCCACTGATTGTGGCCAACTGAATAAAGGAGCGTATAAGTTCTGTACTAAATTCATGAAAAAAATACATGTAGATTAGATTTGTCGCAATTGAAATTTTTTCTACTATTTATTTTTATGGTTCATTTTTCTTAGGGTAGGCACAGCTTTTCAGCCTTTATAATATACTGCACGTCACTGTCTACAGGCCTTGTCACTAAGCATTATTTATGTTGAAAAATGGAGAAAGTTTTACGGCCTCTGTGGTTGGGGGGTAAGGTCCTCGACTACGAATACCCAAGTTTTTTTTTTAATTTAAATTTTTTTATTAAAAAGTATACAATACATTAAGATGCTTGAACTGTATTCTTTCAAATAATTCAGTTCAAGCATCTTACTTTGAGACCTTTCACATTGGCTTGCATTTTTAATATCGTTGGGTAATTCGTAATAATTAGGTAATAATCGTTAGTCCATAATTTGTTGAGTGTATTTTTGGTATTTGTAGTTTGTTGTGGTTTCTTGTGGTGTGTTGGTGTACGTCGTGATTGTAATTGAGTGTGGTGTTAGTATGTGCCCAGTGTTGAATTACATGCAAGATAGTATACTCGTATGTAATTACACAGTGGGAATGGACTTAAATGGAAGTATTTGGGAATTTCTGAAGATGTCTTTGACGTGTGTGTCCCATGGCAAACTAAAAATATTTCGTAATTAATTTTATTATTAAATAAAGCAAACACCTTCTTTTGAATCACTAATTTATTCTTAATTTATCACCAACCGGTTTCGATAATCCCATGCTTCTTCAGGGTAAAATAAAAAAAAATAAACAAAAATACATAGAGTGAGCATTTATATTGGTGAGACGCAATACAAAATAGAATAAGGGAGAGACGCAATGGAACAGTGAGAGAAAGATAACTAAATAACTAACTAACCATCACGCCATTTCACCGCAGGGGTAGCAGACGGGACGGACCGCCAAACAATTCGATCTTGCATACACTTCTTGCTTCATTCAATTTATACATCGTCTCATGCATTCTCTTCTATTATTCCGACTTCAGACATGGCTCACCCACTCAAGTATTTAATTCACTTGACCGTGCCATGTCTTCTTCGGTCGTCCCCTGTTTCTTCTTACATTCACATTCGCGTCATACATTCTCCTTAAACTCCTTTCTTCGTTCATTCGCTCTACATGCCCGAACCATCTAAGCGTCCCTTTCTTAATCTCGCTCATGACGCTTATATCAGCCTTGCATTCTTTACGAATATCAATATTTTTCACACGATCATACATGGTTTTACCACGCATTCGCCTCAGAGATCTCATTTCTACGGCATTCAGAAAGATATGCTTACATAATATAATAGAATATGAAAGAGGAAGAGACAGAACGTAAAAGGAGGGAGGTATTTAGAGGAAGTGGGAAATTTTGAATTAAACGGAATTTGGAATTTCACTGAAGTATATGATGTTAAATCACGTTTAATTAAATTAAATTATTGTACATATATTATCTTTTATATTTTTAAAGAAAATACAATATTTTTGGTTACGATAAGCGAAACTATACTAAGCGGAAAATATTGCTTGTGTCGTGATGGAGGACTAAGCCAGTCTACGAATTGAACTCATGACGTCTGAATGGGAAACCTACTTACGACATGTTCCAAAGTGGTAGATACTTAATACCACCATTCAGAATCGAAACGTTCCTTGAAATTACTTTAGCAGTGTTTCGTCAGATCTGAATAGACAGGTACTTCCCTACCTTTCTCTTCCCTATCTCATTCCTCTCCCTATACTCTTCAACCTACAACATACCCCAATTGGAGCAGTTGGAACTCTATTTAATAATTGAAGAAGATAATATTAACATAACCTAAATGAAACACGAAACCGAAAAAAAAACAACAGAAAATAAAAAGATATCGGTCGCATCTGGGACTCGAACCCAGGACCTCTGTCTTTCCGGGACAACCGCTTTACCAACATAGCTAATGAGACCATTTCAATTTATCTCATCTTCATCGATATCATATCTCAAATTCAAAACTTTGTCAATATCATCCTCAATTTTTTAATCACATATTATTGGGTTCGAGTCCCAGATGCGACTGATATCTTTTTATTTTCTCTTTGTTTTTTTCCGGTTTAATGTTTCATTTAGGATATGTTAATATTATCTTCTTCAATGATAAAATATTACAATGGGGTTTTTAAACTTCTTATCTTGTATGAGAAAGTTGTGTGAAATCCACCCCAATTCTATAAATGCGACATCAATAATAAAGGACTTTATTTTAACAACGAGGAAGGCTGTATTTTTTGTAATAATAAATAACCCAATGGAGAACCATTCAGTTGATGGCTTTTCATTAATATTGAGTAGTTTTTACTGGCAAATTATCGAATTGAAGCCGAGCTTGTTCGTCGTATTTATCAATTTATATTTCAAGGAAATCCCAGATTTAAAAAAGTAACTACCGGAGAACCACACTTACTGGCCTACTGACGCAAGTAATACTTTACACGATTTATAACAAGGCGAAAATTCTACACGGGTAGTTGAAAAATGTTCGTAAACCGTAAGCTTTTACGTTCCATATTTTTATGAACGGACCATTGTTTTTCTATTACACAGAATACACAACACGAAATGAGATAAACAAGAGCTACTGAAAATAACAGTAAATACAATATAATACATGAATGAAGAAATGACAAATATACTTTTGAGAGAACATTCAAGTCAAAGCCTGAACACGGTTTTGATATAGTTCATGATTTTAGACATACATAAATTTTATTTTCGTCTGATAAAAATCATTTAGACCTGTACCAAAAATTTCAAGGCCATGGCTTGAGTTAACAACTCTCGATATTCTGAACAGTGGAGAATGGTACCCATAATTAGTGGAGTGTTGATTGAGGAAAAGCAATTTATTGTTTTTTAGTCTACGGCAAGGAATGTTGAACTGGATGAGTTGCAATAAAGAAGGTGAGTCAATAATACAATTAATTATTTTAAAATTAAAATCAAAGTATTTTCTACGCTTTTCTAATGATTTTTTTATTGCTTGTTAAATTTCCTCATAGGAGTAATCGCCTCTTTCTCTCCCTAGTCTCCATATGGAATATATTCAGGAATACTTGGTAAACGTTTAAAGGCCTTCATTCATCTTTAAACTGCACCTCTTTGGGACATTTAAGTATGTATTTCATAGAATTTAAAAGAATACAGTTCAAGAAAAAATTTTCTAACCACCCTTAAAGAATTTATCTTGCCCAAGTAAATTATCAGAATTCGGTAAAGGCGAATGTACAAAGAATTATCAGTTATTACAGAATACTCTCTGCCCCTCTAAATTTAACAACAATCTAAAGTATGATATTGAATATACAGTCTAACGATGACAATCCTTCACTTTTATAGCTAAATAACTTCATTCCCATGGCGCCAAAAGCAATTATTATTTATTCAAAAATACTCCGTTTAATGAAGCGAATCCCATTTATAGAGCTACGTCCACAAAGGACAATTCCAAGGGTGTTTTTTTGACAAACTTTTATTTTAATTAGATCTCTATTTATGACGTTTTATTTGGTAATTTTAAATCAAAGTGGTAGATACTCTGTTGATAGAACAACATTCAAAATCGAAACAATCAAATCAGAGTCAAAAAACACATCCAGCAAGGAAACACAAACACAAAATTTGGACAAAAAAACTTACTGAACTCTACAACAAAATCCCACTCTCCTTTAAAAATCACAACAGCCATAATAAATTTAAAAATCAAATAAAACACCGGATACGTTACACAGGGAGATCTGAAATAGAAAATATATTACCACAAAATACAGACCAACACCGAAACCACTCAACTGCACTTAAAACACCTCACCTTCGAATTATTTTATTTTTTCATCAAGCACATCAATTTAATATAATATAATCTCATATTTTGTAAATGAAATCCTCATCACGGGAAATCTCAGTGAGGATATCGTTATTTGTTATAAAAATTAAAATAATAAAACGTTATTATTATAATTATTATTATTTTTATTTAATTACTATTACAGATTTTACATTTTAAAGAGGTCTGTTGTTAAAATATTTGAAAAGTGATAAAAGCAATTCATTTTCCCAGCTCCCTCCCCCCATCTCCCTCGACTCTCCGTAACTTTCATTATGCTAAAATTATGATATAATAGCGGGAATCATTAAAGCAGTAATTGACGATAATCTATAAGATTACCAGGACAGTTATCAGAGATCATCTACGTATCGTGTACTTAATCGGTTTTGGATTAATCGATCATGAACTTGAAATATTTTTTTTATAAAAAAACAAATCTGTATTTATTAAACACTTTTAAAAACTGAACTCAGTAAAACAATCCAAATCGTTGTCGCGTCGCTGTCTTTATCGATTTCGCCGCTGCTCTCACCGTTGCATCACCAAAGAAAAAATAGTCATCTCAAAAGCAAAAGGGCACATTGTTTTATATGAATACCACACAATACGCACAAGAGTCCCAACTGCTCCCAACTGTCTGAAGCCAGTGAGACTATGGCATCCCTAATTGGGGAATGTTGTGAGGCTGAAGGCATTGGGGAGGGAAAGGAGAAGAGAAAGGTGGGGAAATACCAGGCTATTCAGATCTGGTCACCAAACACGGTTAAAATCCATTTCAAGTAACGTTTCAATTCTGAATGGTGGTCTTTCACCAGGGCGATACTGAGAGTAT
The DNA here is from genome assembly GCA_022606495.2 of Halesus radiatus. Classification (NCBI taxonomy): domain Eukaryota; kingdom Metazoa; phylum Arthropoda; class Insecta; order Trichoptera; family Limnephilidae; genus Halesus; species Halesus radiatus. Next base: position 31,449 of record JAHDVE020009810.1, on the reverse strand, counting down.
CTTCCACTCTGGAACGTGGGCAAATATACTGTATATTATTTTTAAAAATAAATTAATTATGAAACAGTACAAATTAATTAATTAAAATTTATTTGCGCACGCCGGGATTTGAACTCGCAACCTTCGGATTCGTAGTCGAGAGGCTTACCCCTAGACCATGGAGGCACATGCGCGATTTTAATTTCCAAACGTTGAATTCGTCCTTTTTTTAAGAATGATTTTTCGCTATTTAATTGTTTTTTCGCACTCATAAATTATGTCCGGTCGTTCCAGTTTAAGGCATGGTGGATGATCCGATTTAGGGGAAATGCAATTTTCAAAAAATCGGCATGGCTTCAATTTTTTGAAGCTGTATTTTTATTATTATTTATAATAAATTTAGATTTAAAAAAATAAAAATGGTACAGAATGTCAAAAAAGTGAAGCAAGTGGCAGATTCAAATGCGTTGTAACCAGAAACCAATTTTTACATGTCCCTTTACTTTTTGGGCGACGAAATTATCAATACAAAAATTTTTATCCATGAATTTATGTTCGTTAAATTATTATAGTTTTAAAAAATCTGCATTATACAAGGGAGGAATTGATGCATTTTTAAATACCCCTCGACAGTTGCATTTCACGGACAAATAAAGTTTATTTGTTGTCATTAAGGAGGGGTCGACAACATTGATACTGCGTACTGTGAAATAATAAGTTTAGAGTTATTTATCAATGTGCAGCTGAATAGCCTAGTCAGGGTATTTTTGTAAAGTTTTTTTATTTAACAAATTTCGTTGGTATCCATGGTCCAGGGATAAGGCTCTCGACTACGAATCCGAAGGTCACGGGTTCAAATCCCGGAGTGCGCAAGTAAATTTTATGTAATTAATTTTTACTGTTTCACAATTAATTCATTTAAAAAAAATGGAGTATATTTACGCACGTTCCAGAGCGCAAGATACTATCAGTATCGCCCTGCTGAAAGACCACCATTCAGAATTGAAACGTTGCTTGAAATGGCTTTTAGCCGTGTTTGGTGACCAGATCTAAATAGCCAGGTAGTTTCTCACCTTCCTCTTCCCCCTGTGCTTCCCTTCCCTTCATCCTCATAACATTCTCCAATTAGGGATGCCATAGTATCACTGGCTCCAGACGGTTGGTTGTTGTTGACATGTTGAAATGTTGACTTTGTCTTGGAACGAAAAAAAATTGCAGCTAGAATTTTTTTTTTGTACAAATAGTATTATGTCTTTTAACTTACTATTTAACGCTATTTCCTGGAGGGGTGGGCAGATAGTTAGCCAAAAGATAGACACGAGTCTTGGCACACACTTTTACTTCAACCGCATTCATACATACTTGTCTGTTATTATGACTCTTGGTAATATGTGACTTAGGTATGTGGTTCAGCTGATCGTGCCATGTCTTCCTCGGGCGTTCCCAATTTTTTTTTAATCACACAGGTTCCAGCTGCTTCCAATCGCTTGGAGCCAGTGAGCCTATTGCATCCCCAATTAGGGTATTTTGTGAGGCTGAAGGTGTTGAGGATGGAAAAAAAGATGGGCAAGTAAGGGGGGGGGGGGGAGAGAAGGTGGGGAAGTACCCGGCTATTCAGATCTGGTCACTAAATACGGCTAAAGCAATTTCAATCAATGTTTCTATTCAGAATGGTGGTCTTTCACCAGATACACACGTAAACACATACGCACATATATATATAGACATACAGGGTCTGTCGCAAAAGTATCGAGAAAAAAAAGAGTGGTAGGGATGGTAGAGGGGAGTCGCAGCTACCAAACGCGCCACTGCTCCGTCCTCTCCGAGCAATGGTAGAGCTGGCACAATGATCCGCGCAAAGTGTGTTTTGTCGTTGCGTCGGAAATCAAGAAGCAACATTTGCTGGAGCAGCGGGCAGCCATCAAATTCTGCCTTTGGCTGAAAAAAACCGGTATCGAGACCCTGACCATGATTAGGGTAGCCTTCGTAGATGAACCCATGTCACAGGTAAGAGTTTACTAGTGGCACAAACAATTCTTAAACGGCCGGGAATCAATTGAAGACGATGTGCGCGTTGGACGACCGTTAACTTCCAAAACTGATGACAACGTCACAAAAATGAGGGAAGTGTTTACAATCTGATCGTCGTCTCAGTGTCTGCTTAATAGCGGAGAAGTGCAACAAGACAAATAAACGGTTGCGCGAAAGGATTCGCCGCGTTAGAAAAGAAATCGCCAACACACGGATTTTGCTTCACGACAATGCCCCCTCACACTCAGCTCTCGTCGTCCAGCAGTTCCTCGCTAAGCAAGGCGTGGTGACACTGCCGCAACCGCCGTACAGTTCCAACTTCTTTTTATTCCCCCGCATCAAGCGAAGCCTAAACGGACGCCATTTCGAGACGTTGGATGGGGTGAAAACCGCTTCGACGCAGTGCCTTAAGAGGGTTACGTCTTCTGCCTTCCAAGGTGCCTTCTAAGACTAGAAGAAACGCTACAAAATGTGTATTGACGCCCAAGGGGCGTATTTTGAAGAATATTAAGTGTTTGTACGTTTGTTTGCAATAAGATGTTTAAATAAAAAAAATTCTCGATACTTTTGCGACAGACTCTATATACGCACATCCATACGCATATATACACAAACACATAAACAATACATACATATCTATCTGAGTACGAGAAACAGGTTACTAACACTATCGCATTCACTCATCAAAAAGTCCCCAAGCGCCGTCCTGAAACTGTCTTATTTGGCTATTGACTTTATTTCAATTGTTAAATTATTGAAGATTTTAGAAATAGGTCTCTAGATTGTTATAAACTAATATACCACTAAGGAGTTACGGTCTTAACAATTGGTTGAACTAAAGAGAGTTTGAGTTTGTTTGGGGAAACGACTTTATTGAGACATTATAACATTTATTTATTGATTCTTCACATTCCCAAAGATCAGGTTTGTCGACCTCTGATAATTCCTGCCCCATCTGAGGGTGTCCGGAATAGGGGAAGTGGGTAAACACGCGTCTCGGCAGCTGCCCAACGCACTTTATGCGTTTTTACAATAAAAACACATTATAATAAATTCAAAACGCATTATATTTTGGTTTATTGTCTGTTTTTTTTCACTTCCGCGACTTTCAGGTAGCGGTTAAGTGAATTTGAAACTGTTACACAAAGCAGCGTTGGTTTTTTTTTACATTAGCTTCTAACAGTAACCAAAAAAATGAAATTAATATTGCACGAAGAAAATAATTTCTTAATTAAAAGAATGTTGGGGATGCTGTGTGGACGGTATTTTAAATTTGAACATATCGCTTATTTAATAGATCCTATTTTTATGAAAACTGTTAAAAAAATAAAAAGAAATAAATGAAAAGAATGCTTTTTTTTTATAAATGAATAAAAACTAAATAAATTATAAAATAAAATGATACGTATAAAAAAGAAAAAAATACTCTATTTAAATTAAATTAAATTGAAATAAAATAATTAAATTAAATAAACAAAATATAAAAAAATAGATATGTAAAAATAAAAAAGAAGGAACTATGCATGCAAAATGACGTACACATCATTGTTTTATTTGTTTTATTTTATTTGGAAAACCTAAATAATGCAAGGCTGATGTAAGCGTAATGAGAAAGATTAAGAAAGGGACGCTTAGATGGTTTGGGCATGTGGAGCGAACGAATGAAGGTGTGTAAGAAGAATGACGCGAATGTGAATGGCAGAAGAAGCCGGGGACGCCCGAGGAAGACATGGCACGGTCAGGTGAATCAAATACTTGAGTCGGGCCATGTCAGAAGTCAGAATAATAGAAGAGAATGTATGAGACGATGTATGAATGTGAATGAAGCAAGAAGTGTATGCCAAGATCGAGTTGTTTGGCGGTCCGTCCTTTCTGTCTACAATCATTATTATGTATGGTAAATATATTTAAAAAATGAACTAATAATAGGTTTTCACGTAAGTATTTAAGTTATTCAATTAAAAAATAAAAGTTACAAGGTTAGCCTATGAGGTTAGGATGGTGGAAGGGCGGGGAAGGGAAAGGATATAGTCTGTGTAGTAATATGTATTGTGTGAATGTTATTTATTGATTTTAGATCTGAAATTATATCATATTCAAATGTATTTAATTCATTATATTCAGTGCGCTCTCCAGAGTGCGTTCTGGAGTTCGTGTAAGAGCGCGTTCTGGAACGCGTGTTGGAGTGCGTTCTGGAGTGCGAGCTGGAGCGAGTTTTGGAACGCGTTCTTTGATACGTTCGAGAGCGCGCTTTCGACCGCGTCAGTGGAGTGTTCACTCCAGGGAGTGCGTACCGGAGAATGTTCTGGATTTAATGCTGGAGTGCATGCCGGAGTGCGTTCTGGAGTTCGTACTGGAGCGCGTTCTGGACCGTGTGCTGGAATGCGTCCGTGGGTGTGTGGAGATGTTGGTTACCCAAGAATGTTTCCAGGGCGGCGGTACCTATTTCCACCTTCCAATTCGTCAAGAAATTTTCTGTTCGGTTGTTTTATATTATTATTAGTACTGATACTAAATAATTCTAATACCTAGTTGTTAGTATTCGCTAAAACTGCAATGATACAATGATGTTATAATGATGATGGGAATTTCCTTGAGCCAACCGACAAGTTTATAGCCGTTATTCCAAAACAGGCCAGCTTGCCAGAAGCCCGATTCCGGTTCTTCGGAAACGGCATTGCCCTTTTCCTTATGCTTAAGGATATTTTAAACTACAAACTCCGTTAAAAACGTATTGTCATTAATTTCTTAGCCGCGGTTCTGATTATTGACAATACATTTTTAACGAAGTTTCTAGTTTGATAAGGAACTACAGTTCAATTTTTTTTAATCAGTAATGACGTTCGAACATAAATACCAATATATGCTGTTTTTTATCCTATAGTTTGTTTTCATAGTTAAAATAGTTTACAAGGTTAAAAATTTTCAAAGCCTGCCAAAATGCTTCGAATCTATGGCCGGTCAGTTTTGATCAGTTTTGAAGTTAGAATGTTAGATGTCAAAACAAGGATGAGCTTTACCGTGCACAATTTTATATTCTATTCATGATAAACAAATAATATATATTTTTTTACATGAATACCGCACAACAGTCTCGACTGCTCTCAACCGTCTGGAGCCAGTGAGACTATGGCATCCCCAATTGGGAAATTTTGTGAGGCTGAAGGTATTGGGAAGGGGAAGGAGAAGGGGAAGAGGAAGGTGGAGAAACTACCAGGCTATTCAGATCTGATCACCAAACACGGCTAAAAGCCATTTCAAGCAACGTTTCAACTCTGAATGGTAGTCCCTCACCAGGGCGATATCGAGAGCATCCTCCACTCTGGAACGTGCATAAATACACTATACAATAAACAAGCAATAAAATTATGTTTCTTTTAAGAAACTTTAACTATGTATATTATTTTTTTCTTATTTTAAGCCACTAAAGAGAAGTGTCTCATTCATCTGGTAAAAAATGAAAATCTTCAACACAAAATTCACACATGGATAGCCAACAAAGGCACTATGTACTGTAGCCAGACACTAGAACATCTACGTACAATATAATAATAAAATACACACCCATATTTCACATTTCTCAAAGCCAACAAAGGCACTATGTACTGTAGCCAGACACTAGAACATCTACGTACAATATAATAATAAAATACACACCCATATTTCACATTTCTCAAAGCCAACAAAGGCACTATGTACTGTGGCCAGACACTAGAACATCTACATACAATATAATAATAAAATACACCCCCATATTTCACATTTCTCAAAGCCAACAAAGGCACTATGTACTGTTCGCCAGACACTAGAACATCTACGTACAATATAATAATAAAATACACCCCCATATTTCACATTTCTCAAAGCCAACAAAGGCACTATGTACTGTGGCCAGACACTAGAATATCTACATACAATATAATAATGAAATACACCCCCATATTTCACATTTCTCAAAGCCAACAAAGGCACTATGTACTGTGGCCAGACACTAGAACATCTACATACAATATAATAATAAAATACACCCCCATATTTCACATTTCTCAAAGCCAACAAAGGCACTATGTACTGTGGCCAGACACTAGAACATCTACATACAATATAATAATAAAATACACCCCCATATTTCACATTTCTCAAAGCCAACAAAGGCACTATGTACTGTGGCCAGACACTAGAACATCTACATACAATATAATAATAAAATACACCCCCATATTTCACATTTCTCAAAGCCAACAAAGGCACTATGTACTGTGGCCAGACACTAGAACATCTACATACAATATAATAATAAAATACACCCCCATATTTCACATTTCTCAAAGCCAACAAAGGCACTATGTACTGTGGCCAGACACTAGAACATCTACGTACAATATAATAATAAAATACACCCCCATATTTCACATTTCTCAAAGCCAACAAAGGCACTATGTACTGTGGCCAGACACTAGAACATCTACATACAATATAATAATAAAATACACCCCCATCTTTCACATTTCTCAAAGCCAACAAAGGCACTATGTACTGTGGCCAGACACTAGAACATCTACATAGAATATAATAATAAAATACAACCCCATATTTCACATTTCTCAAAGCCAACAAAGGCACTATGTACTGTAGCCAGACACTATAACATCTACGTACAATATAATAATACAATACAACCCCATATTTCACATTTCTCAAAGCCAACAAAGGCACTATTTACTGTTACCAGACACTAGAATATCTACATAGAATATAATAATAAAATACACCCCCATATTTCACATTTCTCAAAACTTTTACAAAATAACAACAAACTTCACGCCATCTTTTTCACCCTTTTTATCAGGTAATTATTTTTATTTGTTATCTCATCTCCTTAAAATAAGGATATTACAATTATATTAATTTCTGCCACCTTGGAAGCTCAGCCTGGTAGTGAGGTGGTTCAAATTTATATCATTTATTTTTATGTAAACTGTCGGTCTCCAAAACAAACAAAAACATTTATAGAAAAAAAAAGAAAAAAATTCAAACCGTTGCTTCAAAGCCATTTTTAAAGGCAGATTTAAAATGGCCTTAAACACCGAAACAGCTGCCACAATAATAAAAACTAAAAATACTTGCAAAATTGAATAATAACATTATTAAGTTTGATTTACATTAAATTAAAAAAATAATAATAAAAAAAAACAATTGTAGGGGTTAAAGTCACCCAAATTAAGTTTAAATTTCGCCAAAACTAAAAAAAATATATTTAAAATACAAAACAGAATCGAAAAATAAAATTGTCTATACTAATCCAAAAACAGAATGCGCATGTGACGTCATATGTTCTAAATGCAAGGGTACCAACATAATAAGATATTTTGGTGAGATGATTTTTTATTCACATTTAAATAACGATTCATAAATTCCACCTATATACAATAAAAGTTAAATATTCAGAAACGGCGTTTACTGATCTATATAAAAACATATCTTTAAAGACATTATATTTTTCACTGGAGTTCCTTATTATCACAGTAGTGGTGAGCGAAGTGGCTCGGTTTAGTGAGCCGGATCACTAAATCAGCTCTCTGTAAAGACAATCCACATGAAAACTGGACCAAAAAAGTATCGTGTAAGAGCGTCTTAAGGGCGTCTTTAGGAGGGAGGGAGAGGGCATGGCGCGGGGGGACGCGAACCGTCGTTCAATCCAGCCGGATCACCGAACCGGTATACTACAAAGTGCTGATCTAGTGATCCGGCTCACTAAACCGAGCCGCTTCGTCCACCACTATATCATAGTATTATTAAAAATGATCAAATATTACACATACACGTATAGTTTATTATAATTCATAGAAACTAAATTACTTTTATGGGACATTTTGTGTTTTTGGCATAGGTTTTTTACTAAAATTGCAATTCCATAAATTCGGTTCATTTAATAGAATTATTGTGCGACAAATGACTCACTAATAAAAGTCAATACTTACGATAATGTTGAGTTATTATTTTGTTAAAACTAGGAAATATCGATATTTTTAAAGAATGCCATTCGATACCTGTTGCGCCTGTTAGATAAAAAAGGAATTTAAAAAAATGTGTCACTTGAAGATATTTCATCAATTTCTTATTTCAAATATCCAGTTTAGGATTTTTTTTTACTATGTCTCTCCGGAATTTAACAAGAAGTTTTAGTCTGTGGAAAGGCCTAAGGAATTTTCGTTAAAGATAACCAACATAGCCTTCCAAGTCACCAAACATGGCTAAATCCGTTCAAGCAATCTGTTAATTCTGACTGGTGGTCTTTCACCATGTACTGAGAGTATTTTCCATTCCTTAGGTATGCAACAATTCTGAAAATATGGTATAATGAGAGTGCAGCTGTGATAATGATTCAGAATTCAATGACGTTGGTTTTACCATACTAAGAATTAATTGTCTGTTCTTTCTTTCTTAATCCAAGTGTGAATCATTTATAATTGGCCAAAGTAATAATAATACCAAGGAGGAGGTTGTCATCAGTGATACCATACAGTCGCCACACGGTGTTTCTGGCGTAACTTGTTTTAAAAATATATTTGTTATATATAATTAACAACATTGTTTATACGGTGATAATAGTATTTATAAAAGTAGTAAAAATGTTCATTTATTTTTTAATTTTTTAATTTATTTATATAATCCTTTAATGTTTGCTTTAAGGGAGAAAGCTCCAGTGCGCACTCTATCACTCGTTCCAGCACGCCTTCCAGAATGCAATCCAGCGTGCACTCCATCACGCACTTCAGAACTCGTTCGAACACGCGTTCCAGCGCTCGCTCCAGAACGCGCTCCAAACGCGGTTCAGAATGCATTCCAGCGCGCACTCCAGCACGCACTCCAGCACTTGTTCCAGCACTCGTCGTTGGAGCGCGTACTGGAACGCATGCAAGAATGCGTTTGGGACGAGTGGCGGAGTGCGTGCTGGAGCGTGTCCTGAAACGTGTGCTAGAGTGCGTTCTACAACGCGTTCTGGAGTGCGAACTGGAGTCCGTGCTGGAGCACGTATTGGAGTGCGTTCTGGAGCTCGTGCTTGAGTTTGCGCTGGAGTGCGTTCTGGGGTGCTTTCTGGAGTGCGCGCTGGAACGCGTTCTGGACTCTGTGATGGAGTGCGCGCTTGAGTGCATGCTGGAACTCGTGATAGAGTTTGTGCTGGAGTGCTTATTACTTTTAAGGTTAATTTTAATATACCAACCACCTTATCTTAAAATTTAATAAAAACCCTACCTTGTAATTATAAAAAGTCACTTCAGTGCTGGAACACGTCCTGGAGTGAGCGCTGGAGCACATTCTGAAACGAGTACTGGAGTGCGTAGCGCGTTCTGAAGCGCGTGATGGACTGCGTTCTGGAGTGCGTTGTGGAACGAGTGCTGAAATACTTGCTGGAACTCGTGCTAAAGTGCGTGCTAGAGTACATATTGCAGCCCTTGTGTGGTACTTTCAATAAATTAAATTTTAATTTTTTTATACCTACCTTATCAATTGTAATTATAAAAGAAAAACTGCACTGTTCTTTCTTATCATTACTAACACGTACCGTGTTATAAAGTTTGTTAATAGGATTTAATAGGTAGGTACAGACACCTACATAATATTTTTATTAGATGAAATGGTAAAATTTCGTGACCTCTTGGAACCTCGGCATTAAATCACCCAAAAATTAGTGAAAGGATTGCTTAGTACACTAATAAAATTACGAATCTTGGATCAGCTGTCATTTTTTACTAAATTTATCGTAATTGATATCGAAAAGGTCACATTTTGAAAACATTATACTGGAAGAGTGAATGTCTATCCAAAGGTGTGGTTGATCAAAGGTTTTGGATCATATTTGAGACAGCCGCGCATGGGGTACCCTATCAAAATCTCATATTATACTATACAGTTACGTCTGTTCGGGTTAAGCACATTCGGAACATCGTAATGCTTTTATATAAAAGCCAAAATAAAACCAATGGCGATCGACAGGAAAATATAACTGCGAATAACTTTATATACCTAGGTTCGTCTATAATTGAAGAAGGAGGTTGTGAAAGTGAAGCGAAAATAAGGATTTACGTGACAAAAGACGCCATGAGAAAATTTCAAAAATTATGGAGTCACAGTCATAAAATGAAAACCACCAAGATGAGACTCGTCTTTGATTTTTTCAATATTTCTTTACGGTGTGGAAACATGTACACTCAGAACCAGCGAAAGGAAGCGGATAGGAAGCCCCCGAAATGTGATGCTGGAGGAAAATGCTCAGGATTCCATGGACAGCCAGGTGCACAGACCTATCAACTGTCTGCCTACAGCGTTTCCTCAGATTCTTTGGACATTTTGCTCGCCAAATATATAATTTATCTTCTTTTTTTCTTTTTCCTCTACTTCTTCTAAATTCTTCTTTTTCTATCTATTACATAAAGAAGAATTTTTCGGGCAGACAGTGTGTTTGTTTTGTATAAAAATTTACAGTATAATTCCTAGCTTGATGAAAATTTTCACAATTAACCTACAAAACAAGAGGAAGGTCACTGTCTACATGGGATTTCGAAAAACCACCCTCACCCCTCTTAAAGCCAAATTTTGGTACTCCTTGATGAAATTTTGCACATATGACGTTCAAAATAAGAGGTAAATTCCTGGCAGTAGGAGCAGGAGTAGGAGTAGGGGTAGGATTAGGGATTTATTCCAAACTATTAATAACTCCGGGCAACGCCGGGTTTTTCAGCAAGTTACATATAAAAATAACAATGTCCCATGTGGGCGTGTTTGTGTGTTGCTTGGCGAAATTCTGCATACTTGACGTACAAAATAAGAGGAAGACTACTTGGTAGGAGTAACACATTACATTTTAAGACTTTTCCCGAACCAATCATCTTCAGCACGGGAAATCCCAGTGACGATATTATTGTTTGTTATTTTGTTATAAAAAAACAAAACATTATTATTAATGTTTATTACCCCGGGCAACTCCGGGTACTTCAGCTAGTTGAAAATAAAAAACGTGACTCTATTAAATACGTGAAGCTAGCTTGTAAACACCGTGTATCAGCATCACCTGTATCAATTGTTTGCATTATTCCATCGGCCTTCTGCAAATATTCCCACATTAATCTCTGTTTGCACAGAGTTCTTGCCTCTGCCGTTTCTTGGTGGATTGCAGGTCTCAGACGCAGATATACAACGGGTTCTAAATAGCTTTACTTATATCTAATATCGCAGCGAACTGTAGCTACCTTATTCACTGTGCATATTTATTATTATTTTTTAAAACATCTTCTTTTTTCCTCACAGTTTTTAACAAAAAAATTATACATATTTTTTACGTGCATGCTTGTTTAAATTGTAATAAGAAACTCGAGTGAAAAATATAATGGCTTTAAAAATATATATTCATATAGATCAGCAAACACCGATTCTGAATATATAACTTTTATTTTACATAATAGTTATACGTAATCGTTATTAAGCGAATAAAAAATCATCTCATTAAAACACCTTGTTATGTTGGTACCATTGCATTTGGAACATCTAACGTCACGTGCGCATTCTGTTTTCGATTAGTATAGACATTTTTATTTTACGATTTCGTTTTGTATTTTTTTAGTTTTGGCGAAATTTCGACTTATTTGGGTAACTTTAAGCTCAAAAATTGTTGTTCAATATGAAAAAAAACTATCATTAATTAAAGAAATTAGAGTATTCATGAACAAACCAGTTATCAAATATTATAATGTTAATGCTCAATACTATTATTATTATTTGATTTGAAGGTTCTTAAAGGTTACATAATTTTATTACTTGTGTTTAGTTATGGTTAACCATGAACAGAATATAAAATTATGTACGGAAAAGCTCATCCTTGTTTTGAAATTTGGCATTCTAACCTCAAAACTGATAAATACCGACCGGCCATAGATTTGGAGCGTTTTGGCGGACTTTGAAAAATTGAAACTTTGAAAATTTAGGAAAAAAACTAATTATACTGGTATTTAAGTTTGAATGTCATTATTGATTTTTAAAAAATGAACCGGAGTTTCTTATTGTAAGAAATGGGAATTCACATAGGCACTGCCTATGTGTGAGTAATATGAGTAATTTAAGTAATTTGGGTATTAGAATATTAATTATTTAAGTTGTAATTTAATTGTAACAGCAAGAAAGTACATATGTAACGGAAATTTTAGTATACATCACTTTATTAATATACAATATTACTACATGTTTCGTGAGCGATATTATTTGTCTTTCCCCTACCACCCCTCCCCACTTAAATCTTTGTAATTTCCTAATTACTTGTCTTTCCCCTACCACCCCTCCCCACTTAAATCTAACTGTTCTATATTTTAATTGTTAACTTCAGTATACATTGATACCTGAAGATGTGAGCATCGCTCACGAAACATGTAGTAATATTGTATATTAATAAAGTGATGTATACAAAGTTATTTTGTTTTAATTAAAATACATAATGACATCACAAAGTGAAAACCTTCTAGAAGAAGAATTCTTCTTCGAAAAAATAAAAAAGGAAATTTTAGAGTTATAGTTATTGCAATTTTTTTTTTTTTAATTTAGAAAAGTGAATTTATAGTCTTCTTTCTCTTCATTTGGTGGAAGAGAGTTGGTGGAGGTCATAGTGGAATGCTGAGGTTATTCAGCCAGTCGACAGCATCGGGAGTCACTTGGTTCAGCGCAGATATGCCATAGGTAAACTGATGAAGGGAACTTTCTTCTACGATGTGTTCTGTCGTTTGAATATGTCCACATTCACAAAGTTCGGAATACTTTAGGCTCCGTTTATGCATCATAATGGTTTAATCATCGGTTAAGAATCATCGGTTTAATGAGGCCCACGTCTTCCGAGGGAGAGAGAACCCTGGCAATTTAATAGAAAGGAAATTTCTACAAGAAGGTGCTTGTTTTTCACGTCGAAAAATAAGTTATAGTTAGGTAAGCAGATAGAAATAACAAAGATTTTTTAGAAGTAATATTTCTACATTTAGATTATATTTTACTTCTTCAAGTAGAGTAATTTATTTGCCACCAGCTGATGTGTAATAGAATTAAAAAAATAAATTGTGAATTCTTGCTTGTCGTTTGGGTGCCATAATTGATTTGACAGCAAAAGTAAGGCCTTGTGACGAAAATTTTACTTCATTTGGAACCTTTATTTTTTCAAAATATATCTAAATAAAAAAATTTCGTAAGTAGGTACCTACTTGTGTTTTCCATTTAAAAAAATATTCTACCCGAACAAACCTTCTTTTGGAGATGTAATCTGTGGCTAACCAGAATAGTATAGCTAACCTCAATGCGACATGGCGGGTTCAATATTTTTCATAGTAATTTTAAAACGTTATAGCAACAGTGTTACTTTATTTAATTTATACTACTCTCTAAACCTTCCCGTCACTAATAAGAACAAACTATGATACTTTTAGCGAAACCGGTCAAGTAGTTTTCGAGAAAATCGAGGAAACGCAAAAATTACTTTTTATGTATAGGGATATAAGTAATTACAGCTATAAAAATACTTTACAAGTTTGTACATAAAACATAATAACTAGTTCGTGCTTAAAATTGTTGTAGGCCATGTGGAAAATATCCTGCGAGGCAGTTAATTAACATAGTAAGTCTTCCCAGGGGCATCACAATTGATAAGTTAGTTCTGCATAGTGTGTTGGCGGCCTCGCGTGAAATTATCAGTGATGTAGAATTCTATTTCAGCCAGGATATCTGGTATTAATAATACACCGTTCAAATCAGTCACTAGGGTTAGCCCGTCTTAATACGTGCGTCGTAAGGATTGAAAAGGAGCATGAAACAATTATTTGGATAAAGAGGTAATGAAACAATTATTTGGATAAAGAGGTAACATGAAACAATTATTATGATAGAGAGGTAACATAAAACATTTATTTTGATAAAGAGGTAACATGAAACAATTATTTTGATAAAGAGGTACCCTGAAACAATTATTATGATATACAGGTAACATAAAACATTTATTTTGATAAAGAGGTAACATGAAACAATTATTATGATAGAGAGGTAACATAAAACATTTATTTTGATAAAGAGGTATCATGAAACAATTATTTTGATAAAGAGGTAACATGAAACAATTATTATGATAGAGGTAACATAAAACATTTATTTTGATATAGAGGTAACATAAAACATTTATTTTGATAAAGAGGTAACATGAAACAATTATTATGATAGAGGGGTAACATAAAACATCTATTTTGATATAGAGGTAACATTAAACAATTATTTCGATAAAGAGGTAACATGAAACAATTATTATGATGGAGAGGTAACATAATTTTTTTTTTTGTATGGAGGTAACATGAAATAATTATTTTTATAAAAAGGTAACATTAAACAAAAAAAATATTATAAAAAGGTAATACGAAAGAATTATTTTGATAAAGATGTAACATGAGACAATTATTTTGTTAAAGAGGTAACATAGAGCAATAATTATTAAGACTTTAAAAATATGTGGGCCGGAGGTCACTCGCGGTAGTCACGTCTGAGGTGATGACACGCTAGCTTGCTTCTTTGAAGGTCACCGGTTCAAACCCCAAAGTCAAAGGAAGCGGTTCTATCTAAATATAGTTGACACTAGTGGGATTATTTGCAAAAAATATATGACCAATTGGAACGGGGAACAACAATAATACGTTTATTACGGGTGACTAAGAATCGTGGAAAACCTACATTATTATCAGAGAAGAATTGATGTTCGATAGTGCCTTCGGAAGGCGACATAGCTGTCACGCGACATATAATTACCTAACAGAACTTTCTATTATGATGGGGGGGGGGACTACTTATTAATTAGAAATAATGATAACATTCATTCCTTTTCATTTCATTGCCGGCAACCCGGTCGTTTATTGGTATCAAATTTTAAACCTTTACATGTACTTAACCCGCCTCACTAGACGATGTCTGTTCTAAGACGGGTAACAATAAAAAATAAATATATACACATACAAATTAATAAAAATGCTTAAAAATACATAAGGAAATGCGTAAAACATGTATAAAATAAAATTTTAAAAAGAAAATTTAAAAAGTGTATATGCGAAGCTACAAAAAAAACGTTATTAAAGGATTATTTAAAAGTTCGTAGTAAACTAACTAACTAACCAATACGCCGTTTCCCCGAGAGGCAGAGAGGACGGACCGCCAAACAACTCGATCTTGGCATACACGTCTTGCTTCATTCGCTTTCATACAACGTCTCATACATTTTCTTCTGTTATTCCGACTTCTGACATGGCCCGACTCAAGTATTCGATTCACTTAATCGTGTCATGTGCCTCGGTCATCCCCGGCTTCTTCTTCCATTCAGATTCGCGTCATATATTCTCCTTACACTCCTTTCTTCGTTCATTCGCTCTACATGCCCAAACCATCTAAGCGTCCTTTTCTTAATCTTGCTCACTACGCTTACATCAGCCTTGTATTCTTTACGAATCTCAACATTTTTCACACGATCAAACATGGTTTTACCTCACATTCGTCTCAGAGATCTCATTTCTACAGCATTCAGTCTACTATCATCCTTCATCCTTCATAAGGGTTGGTATCAGCACTCCATCGTGGACTTCGCTTCTTTGGACAACTTCTTGTTTGCGCCAACAGCGTTCATTCCTCCGAAGTTCGTTTAAATTAAAAAAAATATATGTATAATAGTAATAAGAATAACAATATCAGATTAAGGAGAGTTTGCAAGTAATTTGACGACGCAATTCCTATCGTTGTTTATTAGCCACGTGTTGAAGTTTTTATGTAACCATTTTAGGTTGTATTGCGTTGTATGTTGAGAGGTTTCTATTAGAAAGATGTTGAATATGAGAGGTGCGAGCATTGTTACGTAATACGAAGTATAATGTTGTCATAGAGAAAAATACTAATAATATTTTTTTATTTTATTTATATATTCATTTATCAAAATCAATCACATATATGACTTTTCTGACCGTCCTACGTATGTTTTACAAAATGTGAATATAAAGTGGAGAAAAATAATTGCAATCCTTTGCCGGTACGATCTTTTTGTACATTAAGGTAAAATTATTTTTGCGGTGTTATCTTCATATATTCTATAAAGAAGAATGTCCCTGGGAGGCGGTGCGTTTGTTTTGTATACAGATCTACAGTTTTATTCCGAGATTGATGAGATTTTGCACATGACCTTCGAAAGGAGAGGAAGGTCACTGTCTACATAAGATTTCAAAAAACCACCCACACCCTTGAAGCCAAATTTTCATATTTCTTGATGCCAATAATATGGGATTAAAAATGGAGAATAATATTAACAAATCTTGACATAAATTGAACTGGTCTCATTAGCTAAGTTGGTAAAGCGGTTACCCCGGATAGGCGGAGGTCCTGGGTTCGAGTCCCAGATGCGACTGAAATCTTTTTATTTTCTGTTGTTTTTTCCGGTTTCATGTTTCATTTAGGTCATGTTAATATTATTTTCTTTAATGACTACACGTAACCTTTTTGCTTCTGAAATCGTGAAACATTATTGTAATTGTTTTGAATACCGCACAAGATTCCCAAGCGTCTGGAGCCAGTGGGACTACGGCATCCCAATTGGGATATGTTGTGAGTCTGAAGGTAGTGGGGAATGGAAGAAAATGGGGAGGAGGAAGGTGGGAAAGTATCAGATTATTCATATCCGGTCACAAAACACAGCTAAAGCCATTACGACCAAAGTTTCTATTCTGAATGATGGTCTTTCACCGGGGCAATATTGAGAGGATCTTCCACTATGGAACGTTCAGAAAATATACTACACACTACGAACATGAACAAACATAACAGGAAATAGCGATTTACGTGAAGAAGAACGTGATTAAATCCTTAAAAAAAGTGTCTGTAGGTCAACTTCACGCTAGCTAAGTGCCGGATAAGTGCTAGACAATTAGGAACCGAGGTAAAATTTAAAAAAAAACTTATTACAATGAGACGTTTAGGCATTTTGTTAGGCTTTTTTTACATCGCATCGCGTCACCTAGCACAATGGGAAGGTTCCTAACAAATACATAGAATTCCTGACGAGTTCAGTTTTGGGTGAGGTACTTACCTGGGTCCTGTTCGATGACTAGGTATAGGAAAGTACTATCACGCGCAAAATTTATGTCATCTACGCTTAAGAAATGAAATACTCTTGTTCTATTGAGAGAATCGCAAAGCGGAATGGCGATATCAAATTGTAAAGAGTAAGGTATATACTTTTGAAAAGAATATTACGAATTACAAAGCGAATTTTCTCACATATAATTTAAGGCTCTGCAATATGGTGAACATTTTCTTGGTTAATTTCTTCAAAATATTTTTATTCACTTTGTGGCGTCATTATTAATAAATTAATTAAAAAAATATGTTTTATTCAACACTATCATTGGTAATAAACCAATTTAAAAAAAACACATTCACACATTAAAAATCTTACATAGCATTGTTTTGAGTTTAGTTAAATTACGAAAAATATTAAAATATTAAAAAATATATAAAAAAATTTTTTTTTACTTTTTTAACAACAACCAAGAAAATAAATTAATTAAAAATTACATTGTATTCACCACTTTATTAATATATATTCAATATATTCCTGATGAAGAAAGCATCGCTTTCGAAACATGTTTGATATCTGTGTAAGTCAATAAAATGGTGAATACAAAGTAATTTTTTAATTAATTTATGAATACGATATTGTATGGATGTACGTAATAGTTACATTAATCATGTAAATTTTAATGTGCCAACCTTCTCATTTGTAATAATATGTACTGCGTATGTCTTAATAAATAAATAATTAAAAAAATAACTTACCTGCTAGTTGGGAGCGACTCGCGTGCATTGTGTGACCCGTCAGTACGAAGCTGACGAGCTTTAATTTTGAAAATGAAAACGGGTTGGTTAAGAAAAATTTACGCGACACAATAAGCCCGCCCATAAAATCTTTTAATTACGTGTTAACATTTTTCAATAAAATAAATATTAATCATTGAAAATAATGATGGTCTCCATGTTCGAGGGGTAAGGATCTCGACAACGAATCCGAAGGTCGCGGGTTCAAATCCCGGCGTGCGAAAATAAATTTTAATTGATTAATTTGTGCTGTTTCACAATTAATTCATTTAAAAATAATATATGGTATGTTTGCGCACGATCCAGAGTGGAAGATACTCTCAGTATCGCCCTGGTGAAAGACCACCATTCAGAATTGAAACATTGCTTGAAATGGCTATTAGCCGTGTTTGGTGATCAGATCTGAATAGCCAGGTATTTCCCCACCTTCCTCTTCCCCCTCTCCTTCCCTCTCCAATACCTTCAGCCGCACAACATTCCCCAATTGGTGATGCCATAGTCTCACTGGCTCCAGACGGTTGGGAGTAGTTGGGACTCGTGTGGGGTATTCATGTAAAAAAAAACACATCAATAAGACCGTATCTTTTTATTTTCTGTGTTTTCTTCTGTTTCATATTTTCATTGAAATTATAGAAAAAAATCTTTAAGATTTAACGGACGTTTAATCTCTTCATAACGTAAAATCTCTTAAAACAAAATAACTTTTTGAATTAAATGAAAACAGAACAACCCCATTGATATGAGAGACTTAAGTTAAGTTTTTGTTATGCAATTTCGCAATCAATTTTTGAGAGTTAATAATTGAATTTCGAGAAGAAACTTCTGCGCCGGATGGTTCATCGGACGGCCTTGGGAACGGGTTTATTTGGAAGCTATTATAGCCTATAGCTAGATTTGTTCACGTTCAGTGCAGTACTAGCGATAGTTCCCTGTGTCGCCGCCAGGGCGCTGGGCTCTAATTGGTCGTGCAAGAACTTCATTTGAATGTTTTTATATTGAATTTAACGTTATTTGAATGTTGTATATTGAATGGAACTTTATTTGAATATCGCGGATGGGGAATCTTTTTTCTATATTACACAAAGCCTTGGGCATAATAAGTACGTATACGAGTATATCTTCATATTAATGCTCGTAATACTATCAATTTAAAAAATCTGTTGTAATTAAATTCGTTCGATTTTGACTCGCGTTTTCCCCCATCTCGCTTTGCAATAGTGTCCACTATGGCGTACACCGCAAAGGTGTAACCACGCTGCGGAGTTATTTTTCAAATCATTCGAATTTGATCTACTTTTTGATACTTTTCGAACTTCAGTGAGGAAGACATTTGATTGAACTCTAATTAGTTAACGCGGCGATCCTGAAATATTACTCAACCGGTGTAAAACAATGCAATTCTAAATTTTTATTTATTTATGTTTTCATGTAATGTTGAGAGATATCGTACGTAAGAAAAAATTAGGGACTACCTGATACATTGTACGTTGAGAAATAGTGTAGTATATTTAATATCACTACCATTTTTATTATTGTCTTTTTTCTGGCAGTACAAAGCTAGATGAAGAGCAAATAAAATTGTTACTTTAAATTGGTATTAATGTAATGACGATATACGATGTCAGGCAGAGTAAGAGAGATAGAGCTCGTAAAAAATGAGTTATATCCAAAGCTACCCCAACCCCTACTTCTACTTCTACCCCTACCCTTACCCCTACCCCTACCCCTACCCCTACCCCTATCCCTATCCCTATCCCTACCCCTACACCCTACCCTTAACTGTGCCCCCATCCCTCCTTACCCAGTAATTTTCCTTTCATATTGAATGTCAAATGTGCAAAATTTCATCAATAAATACTCAAATTCTGCTTTAAGGGGTGGGAAATGGGGGTGGGGGTGGTTTATCGAAATCTAATATAGACAGTGACCTTCCTCTTATTTTGAAGATCAAGTGTGCACAATTTGATCAAGTACGGAATAAAACTGTAGATTTGTATTTGTAAAAACAAACCCACCGTCCCAACCTCGTATATACATATATATAAAGAAGAGATAGACGATACATATAAGATATATCCATATATAAAGATAGGTAGTTTATGAGTTATGAGTTATTCGCTTTACAGCGCGTACATTATTATGCCTCATGTTCCCATTTTCACTTATCGCTTTTTACCAGTTGGAACTAATCTCACATACTCGTATATAGCAATGAAAGAGTTGCAGGGAAGAAAAAACTTGAATGCAGTTCGAAACAATGCAGATTGCAATGGGTATTGTTCAAAATACATTCAATAAATACTTCCCGTGATTGCTATTTCATTTTTACGTCTTTAGGCGAACACTGAAGAGGTAATCCGACAGAAGCGTGTTCAGGGCAGAGCCGTACCGTCTACATATGCACATAAGCACTGCCTATCCCACCTTACATGCATTCAAAAATAAATTATATTAAAAAACATAAAAAATTTAGTTTCTATTTAATTTTAATATTACAAGGTAAGGTATAAATATTAAAAATACATATTATAAATTTTCTCATAGTCCTCCTTAATAGATCTTGTGCTGAGGCGGACCAGGTTTTGCACAAAGGGGTTTCAGCGACTTCTATATTTCAACTTCAAGGTTAGGGTAGGGTCTTTCCAGTAATTTCTATGACGGTTTTTTGAGAATAGTAGTCAGTTCTTGTTCTGGTAATTCCTTAAGCCAAGTTTTACTGGACCTAATGCAATTATTGATTGAATTATTTTTTTTGATATTAAGTGGGAGTTTGTTATATAATTTTACTGTTAAAAATTCAGAGCTTCTTTGTCCGAAAGTAGTATTGCATTTAGGTATATTTATCTTATCTAGTTGCTTTGTTCTGGTATCATGATCATGAAGAGTGATAGCCATTTTCTCATTTTTAAGATGATTAACTAGAATATTTTTGGCAAAGATATTTTGGATACTTGGAACGCTGAAATGTTTAAAAATTTCCGTTGTTGACGTCCTTATGGGGACCTTTAAAGTGGTCTTTATGATGCATTTCTGGGTTGTATTTAACCTTAGAGTAATAATATTGTTACTCTAAGTATTTAACGGTTTCATGCAATTTGATGCAGCTGAGCCCCATCCCAAAATTCCATATTCCAAATGAGAGTGACATAAAGCATAATATGCTATATTTAGATCCTCGATTGACAGGATATTTCGTACATGTATGCGCAATGCGCGTCAAGGAACGACTCGTTTGTGTTAGTGCATGAAAAGCAGTGCTTTTCGGCAAAGGCCAGCAAACGGAGCAATTAGTGCTATCTGTTGGTAAATCTATTAATTATAACAACTTTACTAACAAAATAAGGAGAATATCATGTTGGCTTTCTTTTAAAATTTATATATATATATCCAGTAATATGTACAATTGAAACAGTTATTTGGATATTTGATGTGGCAAGTAATCTCAACCGACATTGGCTACAGCCAGCCGCTTAGCCATTCTTAGTGAAAACTTGCACGACGAGTGTTGTCCGGGGTAGTTTTTTTAAATATCGAAAAATTCGCTGTTTTTTTTCTTTTAAACTTTGTGAACGCCATTGATAGTGGGTGCGTTCGTGTACCTGAAATAAGGTCATTTCTCCCTCACTCGAGTGAAATTGATAAATTTGAATATTCTTTCTTGAATAAATAATTAATTTTATTGCCCGTCTGGGGCCTGGGAGCCGACAGAGGCTACTTAATTTTCTTTCAAATGAACAAAATAATAATAATTATAATAAAAATTATTTGTCTTTACTTTATTCTACAAACTTTTATTTTTACATATTAGACATATAATTTTAGCAATTTACAAATAGGTCACTGATTAGCTATACACTCCGGACCCCGGAGTGTAGCTGGTTTCAGCAGTGTCTTTAGAAATCAGATAAAGTTAATGTTGCATATCTTATATAAAATCTCTAATGAACAGAACACTTTTTTTTTAAATTATTCATATTTTATCAATTATGACGTTGTTCGGCTGACTGTGCAGTCAGCAACCATCACTGCAGAACTTCTTGAAGCACTGCAGCGATGTTGATCTTCGAATAGATAGCGGTATTTCATTCTATAGTTTTGTTGAGGGATAGCTGTAACTACCCTCAAATACAGCGGTTCGATGTCTGGAGGGAACAAGTAATGGTCTCTTTGGCGTGTATTGTGTGTATGAGGGTCACGGTACCACTGCAGTTTATTAAACAGGGACCCCTGGGACCCTTCCAATTCATCAAATTGTGCATTTGACACAATTGATTTAACTTCCTTCTGTTGGACATACTTAGTATCCCATCCCGATAAAGATAAGGCGAAATATCCCTGCCTCTCGCAACATTATAGCAATACATGCATTTTGAACACCTTGCAGTCGTTTTTGAGGCCTGTGTCACACTCCTAGGGATTACTTGTTCAGTGGTATTTAGTATAAGAATGGTAAAAGTTACAATTGTTTGCAACCGGTTGAAAATAATGGAGTTTATGCATGGATGCATTGTGTAGTGGCGTGGTGTTACATTTTCGTTTAGAATGCTTCATTATTTTAGTTTTCTTATCGATTTTTATGTTTGTTCTACCGGTATTTCGATGGAAGGCGATCCGGCAACTTTTGTTGAGTTTGGCAGGAAACCCAGGGTATTGGAAAAAAACAAATAGATTTCCGACGTTAGAACGTTAAAATTATTTGGGAAAGCAGTATTTGTTCTACCAATATTTCAACAGAAAGTGCTCTGAAGGGCTAGAACCATTAATCCCTTTGATACCGATGCAAAGATGAGAGATATTATACCCGTCAAAGGCGTGTCAAACATTTTTATGCGCTTGATTCTCTCACGTTAGAATGGGTCGTTTTTATTACTCGTTCCTGTTCTGAAATTTACATGATGTTTTGGATGTTATGTTTCATCTAGCCTAAAGACTTAGTTTCACTCTCACCTTTCCATAAAAAGAATATTCACACAGCATCCCCAAAGATTTTGTTTCTGCATGAAGGACTCACGTCAAAAGTCTGTTTGTGAGATGCCAACGTGTCGGATGTCGATCCCGCAACTGCTAGAATCCATTGCAAGAGCTTATACTATCCCACCACAATGACCTTCACATCTTATAAATATAACAAGTGCATGATCAAGTAATAATTGCTTTTAACTCGTTATTAATTTATCATTTGGCTCAGAGGTTCCCAAACGTTATTCGCAATTCCAAACAAGATTTGTACTAGAAAACCCCTCGAGCTCCGGTGCTGTACACGGCCGTTTTTTCCCAACCCTACTAAGCAACTGCTGAGCCGAAATTTTGCCTCAACAATGTTCAAATGCACAAATACGCTCTTCCCAACGAAACTCTCGATCAAATTTGCGATCAATTTAGGATATCGATAATTGTGGATTAAGTTCCGCCCAACATGGGGACTACTTATAAAAAGTGTGTAAAAATGTCACCAAAATATCAAATGTCCTTATTGATTTGCGATCTACTTTACGCGACTCAAATATTGAATGAAAAAGTTTTATTTCCATTTTCGAATTTCGAAAACATGTTTTCTGTATGTTTTAAATTAAACTGAAGAGAACCTAAGTTATGTTACTTATTATAAGCTACGTTTTGTCTTTTTTTTTCACGGAGGAGAAACGTTAAATGTCAAATGTACGAAACGAACAATGTACTTTAGCGGCATTAGCAAAAGAAAATCTAACAGTGTATGTTCAACATATTTTTAACCCATACGTTTATGAAGTATAAAATGTTGATTTATGTATTAGTTTTTAAAACAAATTATGTGTATTTACAATAAATACAATATTTACTCATCTCTGTTAATTTTATATTGAAAGTTTTATTTTTATTTCGATGTCATTTTATTGTCTTTAAAAGTGGTCGGGCACCTCCATAGACAATTTAGGATGTTCAACGATAAAAAAAATGTTTGGAAACAGGCAAACAGAGCGTTGCTTAACAAAACGCTTTGCTGATCGGAGCCTCAGATTGATCATTCGAAAAGTTAGGAAGAACGACAGTTAGTGTATTTAAAGTTTTGACAATTTTAAGATGGATAAACATTAATATTTTACATTTATGACATATTTGACAGTTCTGTTAGATAGGTTAGGATAGATTAGCTTGTTGCTATTAATGTAATTTA
The DNA here is from genome assembly GCA_022606495.2 of Halesus radiatus. Classification (NCBI taxonomy): domain Eukaryota; kingdom Metazoa; phylum Arthropoda; class Insecta; order Trichoptera; family Limnephilidae; genus Halesus; species Halesus radiatus. Next base: position 7,367 of record JAHDVE020009810.1, on the reverse strand, counting down.
GACATATATTTATTATGTACCCTTTGTCTGGACAAAGTATACATAATAAATAGTAAAACCGTATAACCGTAGAGATCCGGCTATGGGCCGGTTATACTGTGCAAAAACACATAAAAGCAATTTCTGAAGGGGCGTCGAAATTATCCCCTTAATCATTTAAAAAGTGACCTATAATGTCCCATAACATGCAATAATTATGTATTTTATTGCACTGGCAGCATTACAACTTGTCCCTAAGTATCGAGGGCGCCGAAGTGTGTACTGAACGATCGTCAAAAATGTACGGAAAAAGTATTTGTATCGGAATTTTTTATGAATTGCATAATACGTTGGTCGAGCGTAAAGCCTGTTTTTTTCGTTTGTTTTAGGCCCCACACGTCGCGTTGCCTAGCCAATAACCAATCAGAAGTTTAGAATTTTGTTCCCAGCATTCAAATGACTCAGTTAGAGATGGTCAATAATCCTATCCTTATTAAATTCTCCCGGTGACTTGATTTAGGAACTGTTTGAAGAAATGCTTTTGGGTATTATTTTTTAATCATGCAAAACAAACCTAAAATACAATAAATTAAGTGTCCACTGAGATATATTTAAGCAAGTTTCTATTCTAAAAATGTGTAAAGAGAAAGATCTTAGAGAAAATCGGGTATATTACAAACTTATGAGAAATGGAAATCAATTCATAACACCTAATTTTAAAACAACTCTAATGTAAAAACAATTATTTTTATCAAGCCATAAAAAAATACAATAACCTCCCATTGAAATGCGTTGCAAATGATCAATCAGAAAAAATAAATAAAAACTTATATGCATGTATATTTCATACAAAACATTTTATAAATAGAAGCAAATTAAATATTGCACACCTACCAAATTAAGAAACGTGGCTCACTTATCAAATAAGATATTGTTGTGTAAAGAAGGGAAGGAGATGGGGAAGGTTAGGTTGGAGGAAAGCCCCTAAGTTATCATACAGGGTCGCGAATCGATCTAAATCTTATAGTTGGGTTTATGGCGTTTCTATTTCTACGTTAAATTAGTACAGGGAAGTGTTTTCAAACTCGGTGTTTGTTGCAAATCAGACAAACATGATGGGTTAAGAATAATCGTGTAGACAGTAAAAAAAAGGGTCTTAATCTAGGTAGGATTCTATTGTAATCTCTCTCTCTTTCTGATTGGTATCTCTAACCGAGTTATGCAGATGAAACAAGGGATTAAATCAACACATTATGGGCAGATGGGAATTTCAGCTTACATGTGTTCAGGTCGAATGGCGGGGTGGCTGGCTATGACGCCAAGGCCGGACATCGTCACACTGAGTTTAATGACACTACTTGAGTGCTTAGACAGCAAGAGGCAAGTCTAGCTGCGGGTGTCAGGCCGCCTGCATTGTACTTGCTCGTAAATAAATAATAACAAAAATGGCCGCCTCTTTTTCAGAGACGCAGTTCAGAGAGGCAGTTATCTCTTCAGGTTCCAGACGGGGGGTGAGAAGCGCAGCAAGGAGCGGTCCCACACCGCCGTGGGCGCTCGTGTCGCATGCTCCTGTTTTGTTAATTTATGATCTGATTTAATTGGGCGCTCGAATCGCCTGATTGGTTAATTTATGGAGGGAAATGATGTGATTGCATGCCAGGCTTATTTTCCAAGACGAGTAGCTAGAACTCATCTCAGGGTCAACCTTTCGTTACATAACAATATACACGGCCAAAAATACAATTAACTAAATATTTTGTAAAATTCTTGTAATGCAACTTATAATAAATAAAAAAAAAGTGTAAAAAAACGACACACCGTTTGAAAATCCTAGATTTAGTTCAGCTATATTATCCATTGATTGGTTCGCTGTGGCATTGGTTCTAGGAACAATGCCACAGCGTTCGTGTACGGGAGATGAAGAAAAATATGAATATGCAATGAAGTATTATTGTTTATTGATGTTTTATTAGTGAAGTCGGTTATTGCGAGCGTTGAAAATCGTACATAATGCATCGTTAGCAGTGTCACATGATGAAAATATTCATAGAAACATTAAAAACCTCGTAAATAATTGCGCTGAATGCTCTGTACTTGGACGATTTTATTGTAGGGGAGACGAGGCAAATGGCGGTCAGGGGGTAATGGCGCTCACCTATCTCCAGATTTCCAGGCAATTCGAGGTTTAATCATTAAAAAAGATAACATTAACAAAACTCAAATGAAACATGAAACAATAAAAGGTATCAGTCCCGGCAAGACAGAGGTCCTGGGTTATATTCCCAGATTTGACTGATATTTATTTTCTGTGTCTTTTTCTATTGTTGTTTCATGTTTCATTTAAGAATTGTTAATATTATCTTCTTTAATGATTAAATATTACAATGAGGTTTTTAAGCGTTAATGAGTTATTACAATAAATTGAATATTTTTTCCAGACATGTAGAAAAGTCAATAGATGTCCTATCAAATATATAAGTATAAGTATATCACACAAAAAAGATAGCAGCCAATAATATGGGGTTTATATATCGGAAAGCCTTAAATTTGAAGTATGATATTGATAAAATGACGTGAAATAAACAGGTATCATTAGCTCAGTGGTTAAAGCGTTGTCCCGGCAAGACAGAGGTCCTAGGTTTGATCTCCGGGTGCGATTGATATTTTTTTCTCTGCCTTTGTCTGTTTCATGTTTTTGAGATTTGTTAATATTATCTTCTTCAATGTTTAAATATTACAATGAGTTTTATACGCTTCAATAAGTTATTCCAACGAACTGAATTTAAAGTTTCTTTCCGCGTTCCTTGAGAGATCGTTTGAAGTAGGGATTTAATTCTGTACGTCAGATGTATAGAGTTCTATGTGCCAATTAGGACAAAATGATTTTTTACCTGTTTTTAAAATTCCACAACAGAAAACGTTAACCAATCTTTTAATAATAATATAATAAATGTTTATTCCGGTATGTGGGGACGTTAGTGCAGTCCCACACATTCCATATAAAATATACATGCAATAGTTATAAAAAATATACAAAATATGTACAAGAGTTTTAAAAAAAAAGTAAAATAATTATAAGACAGTAGTATAAGGTGATACATCACACATAAAACAAAAATTAAAAAAAAAAATAATAATATAAATAAAAAATAAAAAATAAATAAAAAAATAAGAATTTAACTAAATAAGATTAAAATAAATCCTTTAAGGTGCTGCGGCATTTATATTGTGAGGGGCCAATATATTTGTCCAGTATGCGTCGATGCTGGAGGCTGGACTGAGGCGGGCTTCCATGATGAGGATATTCCTGGATCTGTTTATTCTTTCCCTCATTCCAGCCACCCTGGATCTTATAAAGGCTGCAAAACCGGAAACTCGCCCCTCCGTGAACATACTGGAAGCGCTGCAGTATCTGGGGAGGCCAAACATTATGCGGAAGGCGTTATTATACTGTACACGAAGTCTTTCCATACTACTCTTTTTGTAGTTTGCCCAGAGTTCGCAGGTGTATAACGTTGCGCAGAAGGCAAGGAATAGAGTCCTTTTCACAGCGGTACTACAAAGGCGAAATCTTCTACTGAGCATATTCGATTTTACGCTGAGAGCTCGTCTTTGCCTATCAATATCATCATCATCCATCAGAGTACTAGTGATTATGTGTCCTAGGTATTTGGTTTCTTCAGTCATCTTCAAGATCACACCGTTCAGGGTAGCTGCAGGAATACTAGTCGGGCCTTGTCTATATCTTATGACCAACAGAGCTGTTTTATAAGACATGTTTGTTTCTTCAGCAAACTCTTCGCAGATCTTCAGGAGAATGCGCAGCCTTCTTATAGACGGTGCCATTAGTACCATGTTGTCCGCATAACTGATGTTGTTCAGACACTGTCCTCCGATGTGGCAGCCTACCCTTGCATTGTTTAACCTTTCAGTTAGTTCGTTTGTAAAGGTTGAACAATATTAAATAACCCGATATTTTCATGAGACAAAACAATGATTTTGCTTGCAATCACAAAATTTATTTATTTTATTACGACCGACCGGTTTCGTTTAACACAACTATCATCAAGGTACAAAAGCAAACTAATAAAAATACTTTAATCATTGAAGAAGATAATATTAACACATCCTAAATGAACCACGAAACCGAAAAAACAACAGAAATTTAAAAGATTTCAAATTTCAAAATCTTTTAAATTTCTGTTGTTTTTTCGGTTTCGTGGTTCATTTGGGATGTATTAATATTATCTTATTTAATGATTAAATATTACAATGAGGTTTACAAACTTCAATATGTTATAAAAAATAAATTGAATATTTCTTTCCAGACTTGTACAATAAGTCAATAGATGTCTCATATAAATAAAAATCGGGTAGGTATATCCGAGACTCTGTTCCGATTGCAATTGAGTTCTGGACCAAACTTTATCTATCAGAAGCAAAGCGTCACCTGAGCAAGTGATTAAGGGATAATGGAAAAATTATGAGTTTATGGGAAAAAATTTAATTGGACAAATATAAACGATTATTAAGATTTTGGCTTTTGCTTTTAACGGCTTTGCTTATTTCAAGTGATTCTAAATTATTTAATCTGTTGCTATGGCCATTTTTGTGCATAGTATCAGCGCCGGTGCTTTGATTGAAGGTGTAATCTTTATCAATAAGATGATTGGTGAATTTCGAAAAACTTTTATTATTTATGCAAGAATATTGTCACTTACAACTTTAAATTCGTATTAAATTTTTATTTTTTTATTAAAAAACCTTTGTAACTTTTTTACATTTATTTATTTTCGAGCGGACCGGTTTCACCCTATCACGGGAGTCGTCAGACTGGCACAATTAAAACTAAATCTATGGTATATATAGCATCGATGTGGGGAGTGAGTTCACCTGCTTTTTAATATTGTTTTTATTTATGACTTGAAATTTGTTTTATTGTTGATTGTTTTTTATTAAAAAAAAATCATTTAAAAATGGAATTCCACCATGAATCGACAGTTTCAAAATTAGAAATATTTAAATTCATACTTGATAAATTCCACGATTTATTTTAGCGTCATTACCGTCTGCCTGCGGGTAATGGCGATCGAATCAACTTTTTGTTTTTTCGTATTTATATCATCAACCAGAAAGTTTATGTATTTTTTTATTATTTTAATTATAGCCAAATGTTGTATGTTTTATAAATAGTGAAAATATTTTTTATAAGCATAAAGGGATTTTCATGGGGACCGTTTTCCCGTAGGTGAGCGCCTTTCACCTCTCTTCCCCTACAATAGAGAGTAAATCAGAGAATAATAATAATTGCATGATTTGTATAGCGCCGTTTTTGTGAAAAATCATCTAAAGGGCGCTGTACAAATATTACTTCCTGTTCTCCATCTAATTATGTACAAACAGATACAGAAAAACATACTTACCTGCTGCTGGCATGTCGCTTCACATGAACACAGTTTTATTAGAAAATTTAAGCTTAGAGATGATATGATTGTTACAGTTGGTATTTTGTCCTCCTTTTCTATTGATGTTTCATTTATTAGAAGATTGGTGGTACAAGAGGAGTTGGTATTTATTTTCAATATTTAGGACTGGAGAATATTTATAAAATGTTCTTAAAAAGTGTAAGAAGTTTTTAATAGATATTACCATTTTTTTTACACATTTAGTTATTTATAGCAGTGCTCCGCAACCGGTGTGCCGCGGTCAAATAATGTATTTAATACACAATGACAAATTATTTTTCAAAATATTGTTCCATTAGATGTTTCCTGGATTATAGTTAAAAAATAATATCGTCGCATTTCCGACAAAGCAATCTTAACACTACTTCCATTTTCGACGACATATTTATGTGAGCAAGGTTTTTCAACTCTTGTATTAATTAAAAATGATAAGCGGTCATGCTTTAAAAGGTCGAATGTAAAACTTTTGTGTTCATTGAATGAAGCATTATAATGATGTTATAGTTGTATGTGTGTATACTTTTCAAATAAAAAACAAAAATTTATTGTAAAATTTGTGTATCAATTTAATACCTATATATTTTAGCTTTTGGTGTGCCGCGGAATTCTAGGAAGAATTTTGGTGTGCCGTAGATGAGAAAAGGTTGCGGAGCACTGATTTATAGCGTTGCGGGCTGTGGACGCATTTGTGCACAGATGCGTGATTTTTTTGAACTTATTCTATAAGTGACTTTTGGTAAGCACTAACCGGCTAGCCTAGCTAAGCAATTTACGTGTGCAATATACGTATCGTTTGCTATAATACGGGCACGTAGTTTAGCAGTCGAAAACCGTGTAAAATCTTTTCGTACTTTAAATTAATTAATAAAGATAATAATACGTACATAAATAATAAAAAAATAAAAATGGAGAACATGTGATCGTGTCGACCGCGGAAATGAGAGTTATTATCTCTCAGTCACAGTGTAAATATTTAGATTTCATGGCATACTTTAATAGTACATAACTGCTGACCCCGTAAAAAATCGCAAGTGCGCCCCACCGTAGAATTTGGCATTCTGGTCGGCATTCTCAAAATATCTGAAAAAAACCTTTAACTGTGCAGAAACGGGCGGTCCGTTTGATATATTCGCATATCTTAACAAACGGATTGGAATATTTTGGATCACAGACGTCAGGTGGGAATGCTGTCATTGTTCTACCGGTATTTTATCGGTAGATGCTCTGAGGAACTAGCGTCATTCCACATTTGTACACGATTGACATTTGTCACATGAGAACGGGTAGCTTCTACGACTCGTTCTTGTGTTCAATAGCTCGGCTGTAGAATGATCTGCCGGCCTCTGTGTTTCCTCCCTCCTACAACTTGGGTTTCTTCAAGACCCGTGTTCACTTTTTCCTATCCTCTAAAAGACTCTCCACGCAGCACCCCAAAGATGAATAATTTAATAAATGGGCACATAAGAAGTAGTAGTTGAGCGGGAGGGGGGAGTGGGGGGGGGGGGGGTGTGAAAAATATTGTCCAAAGTGGACGGTGAGACAAATAATGTTGAGAACCTCTGGACTAGAGGCATGTAGGTACTTGGGTACGAGCACTGAATTGATGATTCCTAAAAGTTCAATCTATTTTAACGAGTTTCTGTTCATTGCCAAACAAACATTTTGTATGGCACAAACGAGATGAAAAGTATGAATGAGATTTAAAACTCTCCAGTAAATATAATTTTTCGTTAGGTACCCAGGTACCATTGTACGTGATTTTAGCTACTCAAAAAAACCTACGATAGGATAATTATGACAGTTAATTATATTGAATGATAATACAATCGCATGCAGAATTCTCTAACCACATTTTTTTTGCCAGAAACTTCTCTGTGAGCATACGCAACGAGAAAATCTGATCCATGCACCCCCTTCCACTCA